>PVJL010007469.1:0-26228 GCA_004026885.1 Lyroderma lyra | reverse complement strand
AAGCCACTTCCACATTTTTAGGTATTCGTTACAGCAGCACCCCACTTCTTGGCCCCAATTTCTGTTTTAGTCTGCTCAAACTAAGACCCAAGTCTTCTCAGTACCAGATACTATGTAGACTGGCTGACTTAAACAACAAACATTTAATTCTCAGACTTACGGACCTCGGAGCCCAAGGTCATGCATGGTACCAGTAGTTTCATTGTCTTAGGAGGGCCCTCCTCCTGGGTTTCAAATGGCCACCTTCTTGCTGTATTCTCACATGGAAGAGGGTTTCTTTCATGTCTCTTTTTAAAGGACACTAATCCTACCATAAGGGCTCCACTTCCATTACCAAACGGAAACCTGGTCCTGTGGTCCATGGCCCATCCGCAAATTTCAAAGGCAGAGATGTGGTGAAAAGGAAAGGAGTCTTCATTTAAAAGCTACGTGATTTCTAAGCAACCGAAGAAAAGTAATCCTACCATTCTCTACCAGAGCAGACCAGTTTCAGGCTGCACCGGGAGTTCCCTCACCCTTTTAACAATATCATCCTTTGAAGAACACAGGTGGCCACAACACCATCCTTCGGGTGGATCCCCCAGCCGCTGGGCCCCAGGCATCAGGAGCCCGAGCTGCTCCACCATGCCTAGCACCCTGGCTGTTCCCCGTAATCCCAGAGAGCAAGACAGTGAGTTTCCACACTCTCCTTTCTTTTGAATTCCCCATCTGGGCTTCTGTGCACTTGGAGTCATTCAACTGTCCAGCCAATCCTTGTCCTAGGTTGGCTGATTGACATTCCTCCTCTGCCTCCCTGCCCTGGAAGAGAGAAGGAGGGTCTTTTCCTCTGTCAATCACATTCTTGCCCGAGGCGGGAGCCTTTGCAGCAGGTGCTCCAGCCTGTGGTGCTTCCATGGGGGAGAGGGAAATGAAATCCCTCCTGTGCTTTGCCCCCGGAAACTTTCTTCTACTGGCCCCTCCCTTCATGCCAGTAACATCATTACCTCATCTAAACCTAATTGCCTCTCAAAGGCCCCACCTCCAAATACCATCACACTGGAGGTTAAAACTTCAGTGTATAAATTTGGGGAAAGGGGACACAAGCATTCAGTCCATAGTACCCCTCTTGCCCTCATCTTTCAAATTTTAGTTGAATATTACCACTTCTGGATGGTAATATACAGCTAATTGTATTCATGGCAAAACTTAATTGCTGCATCTTCTAGGGGTTCTCAGCATGTGGTTATACCTTAATATGGCTTCGAATGTATTGACACTATATATTTCTGCTCTGAAGTCAGACTCCTCCAAAGAACAGAGAATATTAGCGACTGTCTTACTTACCCTTGTAATCTCTGTGCCTATCATAGGCTCTGACATCTATTAATAGTAGGTCCTCAGCATATGTTGATTGAGTCGATAAATATGAGCACTGTTTGTGTTTGCTATGTAGGTTACATAACATATATTTAAAGATATGTTCACAGTAAGAGATAGAACAGGATTAGAATGAGTTCAGATATGACCGTAAGTGATGATGCCTTGGTGCAATTCTGAAGACAATCAGAAAATTAGAAGATTGTTTTGCTCATTTCCAATTGGCTGTTTGCAAAAGGAAAGTTTGTACCAAGTTACTCTCTGAAACTGGGGCTTTATTTCCCGCTTCCTTTGGAATAAAAACCAGGCTGCCCTTATCGGTCATGTTTCTCTTATGTCCTTCGAGCCTTTCCTAGCTGCAAAAGCTGTGATCATGCAACTAAATATTGTTGGAGATGATCCCAGCACCTCTGGCATCTCATTAAGCAGAGCTTGGTGTAGTACTTGAGGGAATAACTCGTCAAAGTCAACAAATTGTGCTGAAGGGCAGATTCAGCTGCCTCGAATGTAAGAAACCAGTATTTTGGGAATCGTCAGATAAGACGCTGAAGTCACATCTTAGACTGAATTGTCTGACTCTGAAGCACAAATACTTCTGACAATACGGAATACAAGTAGTTAACCATTATGATTCAGCAAATATTTAATCAATAACTAACAGGTGCCAGACATTGTGCTAGGCTCTGTACGTTTGATGATAAATGAGACACACTCATGCATGAAGGTGAGGTCAATCGTTAAGCAAATATACTATTTTGGCAGAACCCTGGGGGCAGGGGTTGTGTTTGATTTGTTAATTCTGTGAAATCTTGGGATAGTTCCTGAGACAATACAATTCTAAAAATTCTGTTAAGCAAATTAAAACAATATTGAAAAGTACATATAAAAACAGGAACACATTTAAGGCACCCTACCCCTAGAATCTCTGTTGTAGAAGAGAGAGCAGGCTGGGCAGGAACACCTAGAAGCAGGAAGAGTCATTCTTTTGAAGGGCGAATAGATGCCATGTGGGCAGGTGTAGAATGGGAAACAGGGACAGGGGTTGGGAGAATGGAACTTTGCAGGCACAGGGAACAAAATGTGTGCAAATGCATGGAGCTGCATGCCAGACAGGATGGTCGGTGTTGAAAAGAAAAGTGACTTACAGAAAATGCAGTGAAAGGATGTGAAAGCAATCTGCATTGAAAAGGGAAGGACGCCATCAAGTCAGCGAAGGAGAATGACTTCCATTGCACCGAACTAGTGAGAAATGGCAGCTCTTGCAGCTTAAACCCCTGAGCTCTGGCTGGTACAAAATAGGACCTTATGTCAAAAGCTTCCAGAACTCGTGGCCACCACTCTTTGGAATTAGGAATTCAGACACCTGGCATATGGCAGAGGGTTCAGGTTTTACTAGTCTCAAGAACTGGGACATTTGCATTCAGAAGTGGGCTGTCAACCAAAGACCACTGCTTAGAAGTTTCCTTTGTTCAAGGGCGAGGCCTTTGCAGAATTTCTCTCTCTGCTACATAAATTTAGACTTAACAGGTTTGTAGCTCAGGGAACCTATCTGAGTTACATTAATGCTGGTTGTAGTAGTTCTCCTTTCCTGTGGCCCCTAGTAAAGCCATAAACAGATAATAGATTCCTCTTCTTTCCTGGGCCAGAGATTTTGGGTGAAAAACCACAAATCAGAAGTGACATGGTGTGCTAGGAAGAGTAACGCTATCAACATAAGGAAACCTGAGGTCAAGAGCCTATTGCCTCGCTTCCACCTAAGGGAGTCTTTCGTCTCCCTGAACGTATAATAGGGCTTATAAAATTTGTCAAAACTGCCAAACAGTTACCCTTAATATAAAAACTAAAACTTGAAAGTTAATCTTGATACATAATAATAGCAATAATAATGACCATTTACCGAGAGTTTGCCACATCTCCACACTTCTGAGTTTCTTTTATATTCATTATTTCTTTTTAATTACCCAGATAGATGGTATTTCTTATTTTTCCAATTTTCAAATAATGAAACTAAATTTTAAGGAGATAAGCTCAATAACATACAAAAATATAGATACTAGCAATATTTGTGTATGTTAAGTAATGAAACTAAATTTCAAAGAGATAAACTCAGTTACATACACAAATATCAGTACTAGCAATAAATTTGTATTTATTACTAAATCTTCATTTTTTTAATCATTTTTTGGGGGGTAGGAATAATGCACTTAGGAATAAATCTCAAAGTTGGAGGAATTTTTATTTGATTTTATATTAGGCTCTGAAAATAGATATTGATAACTTCCTTGAATTCCTAGAGTAATGCATGCAGTAATGGTGATAGTATTAGTAGAAGCCAACATAGACTGAGAGCTTACTGACTGTATCAGACAGTGTGATAAGTCTTTTCCATGTGTTCTAACATTAGTTCCGCATAATCACACTAAAATGTATATTTTACACTTGATATCATGCTGATATATGAATAATATTACCATCATTTCACCATAAGAAAACAGAGGTGCAGAAGGGCAAAGAAAGTGTCCCCAATTACCAAGCAGAAACCTACTTCTGAACCACTTCCCAGTTCACGAAACACCGTGTCTATTAAGAACAGCCGTGGTCTCCAGTGCTGGCTTCGACAGTTACATGTTTACCCCATTCGTATGGTTCATACTTCCATTGTCCACTTTCCTTACCTGATCAGAAAACAAAACAAAACAAAATACCTTACACACCGCTCTTATGCGCCATTAAATATAGTTCTCTTTCTAAAATTTTATTTACTTGCTTATTTCAACACTGTATCTAGAAATATAGAGATTTTTAGGGCATCAAGAGACCTTCCCCTAATATTCTTTCCTCTAGAACATTACATTTTATTATCCCTTTTTAGTAAAAAGGGGCTATTATTTGGTTCACTTTATTACCAGGTAGGTACTGAATGCCTACCATCTGTCAGACAGGAGTAGTAGAAAATATAGTGGGAGAGAGAAAAAGAACCAATTACCTTATTTTGTGGGTGTAATGTACACTTTTTTCCCCAACTTCGTGAGGGAAAACTAAGGATGTACATTATACATGGGTAGTACTAATTCCATATCTATAGAAATGTTTTAATTCTTTTATTTATGCTTAGGAGTTAAAAGTATAACTCTAGAAATAAATAACAATATCTGTCTGCAAAATAATACCCTGAAATATGATCATTGTGTTTTTATATAAAAAAAATTTTATACATAAATTTTCTTGTACTTTGTATCTATTCTTGTGTTTTTTTAATTATTTGTTATATAAAATTTCTTATCATATGTTAAAAAATCAATGGTAAAATTCCTTTATAATATAAAACACAAGTATCTAAATATAAACAAATACAAATTTGAATTAAAAAATTAAAACAAATATTTTTCCCTGAATGTTTGGGCCAAAAATGTGGGTGCACATTATACACAGGAGCACATGATACATGGCAAAATACAGTAATAAGATGATTTTTAATAAGGATAGATTCTATGATAGGACCATAAAATATAGTCATGGATTAGAAATAAAGGAGGGGATATAAGGAGGTCTCAGTTCAGAGGGGACATCTGGGCTCACGTCTGAATGGAAAGAAGGAATCAGCCTATGAAGATGGGGGAGAGGGGTTCCCAAATAGAAGTAGCAGCAAATACAACATCGCTGAGGAGGAAGCTTAATACATACGTCCTGGAAACTTAAGTAGGTCAACGATGCTTCAGTGTGTAGAGGTGGGGACATTCTAGTAGGAAATGAGATCGTAGAGGGAGGAAGGACCCAGATTTAGTAGTGTTCCCTGTGCCGTGGCACGATCTTTGGGCTTTTTGGGGAGAGTATGTTCATTTTAATAAACATTAAGTACAAAAACACAAATGGACAGTTTTCCTAATGTCATAAAAGAATGAGGTTATCAAAATGTTTTGTAAGTGGGAGTCGTCATCCTGGTTGTACGAAGGCCCCAGAGACAGAAGGAAAGAATGAAGATGGGCCTGGACCTGGGCGAAAAGGAGTGGGGCGAGCCGCAGCAGGGCAGCTGCAACTTTTTTTCATGGTCCCAACCAAGTGAATGCATTTCACGTGAGCATTCATGATTTGTGGCCATCAGTATTTACCTTCCACGTTTTGCAAATAGTATACAGAAATTAGTCTTTTTTTTTTTCTCGGTGGGTAGCTCCCTGGCTGGAAATCGAACCCAGGCTGCAGCGCCGAAGCCTTAGCCGCTACACCACCAGGGAACTCCCAGAAATTAGTCTTAAGAATGGTCCCTCTCTCTTACTTTCTCAGTCCAAGGACTTCTGCTGGTGTTGTCTCTACCTGGCCCTGGTGGTGTGGGGAGGATGGGATTTGTGACTTTTGCTTGACTAGTTGTGACATTTCATTGCTCTGACTACAATGTTTTGTTCAAATTTGGGCATATGCCTCAACTTGGACTAATGGGTGTGACTTTAAGACTTCTGTTCAAATTTCTGAGAAAGAAAAATATGTTTTTGGACTCCAAGATGGGAGGCTATAAGTCTGGAGTTACTAGTAGCCATCTTGCTAAAAATTGAGCCAAGATGGAGGAATATAAATGTGAGTGTGGGGGTAGGTGTGTTTTAATAACATGGTTTGAGCTCTAGATCAAGCAATCCTTAGCTCCTGCCAGTTAAGTTTCAGGAGAAAGCATAATTCACTCCAGACGGTTTGTGTGAAAATGTTTGCATGGAGCAATGATCTACAGAGCAGTGAGGAAAAGTGAGGAAATAAGGAAGGCTGAGACACTCAAAATCTAGGCAAAATGAGAAGCTGTTGCCATGTTTGGAGGTGAAGGGACCGGGGGGAAGAAATAGTGTTATTTCAGCTCCGTAAAAGCTGGAGTTGTGCAGAAGTGCCTTGTGGGGCGTATTAGCAGTGAGGAGGTACAAACTCAGCCCTAAAGAATGAGGAGAAAAGAAATGCTCTGGTATTTTCCTCAGCCATCCCTCCAGTGTTCGGCTAGAAACTAGTCCCTTGTCATCCCTGAATTGGAAGAATCCTAGCAAGAACGTCGGTGAGGCAATTAACAGAAATCAGCCTCCAGTATCATAGAGAAGGCTGAAGACAGGTGGATAATGCCTGGGAAATTGGGCAAAGAGAGAATAATTTGCACAAAGTTGAATTGAATAATGATGTCACTTTCACATAGGAGCTAAAACATTCATGCGTCCCCACTCTCTGGTTTGAGACAATTGGAATCTGGTCCTCCATTTCTTGCAATTAAAATAATTCTTAGTAATAAATCCTTTCCATCCTGAATAATCACACTAGCCTCTCCCACACAGAAATCTTTTATTGTATCTTGCTCTGCAGAGGGTCAGAGTGATCTTGAAACATCAAGTTATGCAATTAGTAAGTGAAATGTATGTACACACTGTTCCAGTTCTTTCTGCAGCGACCAGCTGGGAACGAGACCATGAGTCAGTGATTCTTTCATATCCATTAGCCCGAAATATTAATAGAATTGAGTGGAGTAGCTGGAATATTTTCACGTCTAGTTTAATGCGGATGGGTAAATATTCATATCATGGCAATTTCTTTTCACACAGAGCTCAGTGGGAACACTCCTTCAAACTAAATGAGTCCAGTGGGGCATTTCAAGTTGGGAAAGGAGGGATAGGAGTGTTTCTGCAAGACATAGATCATGGATTGTGTAAGCCTTAGGTCCCTGGACCCCGGAAAGTGTCTCCTCTGATTCTTCAAAATGGAATTCTGTGCTATAATGTAGAGTTAATGGAAAGATAGCAAATTAATCCTAAACTTTATCATGTGGAAGGGAGGTCACAAAGTCCATGTCCTTCTTTTTACAGACGAGGAAAATGTGAGCCAGAGGAGTGACTTGCTGAGTGTCACCCAGATGGTTAGCGGCAGAGCTAGAATTACAGCCTGAACTTCCCAAATCATAGCCCTATGCATTTTATCCTACCATGTCATATTCTATAGCTTAGAATGCAAAAGTAAGAGATGGGTTTGAATTCTAGCTCCATAACTTTGTTGCTGAATCTATAAGAAAGGTGCTAACCTTCTCCATAATGAAATACGTTAAACAGTGTGCAATCCCTATGGGTTTTCAACCATTGTCACTTCTCTGGAGTTCAAGCCATGATTCTATTGACAGATACACACTTTGCTTTTCACAAACTTTATATAATCTTGCCTAACCTTGTCGGTCCTTTTTGTGATCACAGAATGATGTTCTTTAGGGCACTCCTGATATGTCCAAGTATGACAACTCAGAAGTCTCTCTACGATTCAAATTACCATCACAATTAATATAGCACCTCTCTCTGCTGTCTGAAAATGCCATCATATGAAGAGTTTAAAGCACGACTGTGACCACATTTGCTTATCATTGAAGCGTTGTGGTTAAGGTAACTTGACTCTGAGTTGTACGGCAACACTTTAAACTTCCTTGTCCAGAGCTAATAAGCAGCCATTGATTTTTCTCTTTGATAATTAACCACAGACTGTCTTGGGTGATCCAGTTGAAAAGCTGGCAGCATCTAGCACCTCCTGTTAAAAAGAACTTGGAGAATGTCTTGGTTCACGCTTTTTCTTCCGCCCTGGTTTATCCCAAAGAAGCGGTGAGGGCTTGCTGGCATTTACCATTTTTAGTGGTTTGGTCTCTCCTGATGTGACAGCAACATTGGGCCAGAAGGTCAGGTTTGATTTATTCTTTAATGAGGCTTTAAGGGGCAGTTTTCTCTACTAATCTCTTATTCCAATAGACTAGTGGCAACTGTGGCTTATGAATGTTTCCATTCTGTAATTCCCCGAAAGACTTGCTGATCGGTGTGAAATGTCAATGTCACTGTTATTTCTTTGAACTTGAGTTATTTTATTCTTGCACCTCAAGCCCCAAATGAAGTTCCCAAACCATAAATAAATGTCGTAATTGGCCCAAACCACAGTGACACTGGCAAATCTTTGATATATTGCTAAACAGTCTTATGCTCCTCTGAGAATCAAAGCATTCGGAGTTGGATGAGGCCTTAGAGGTCATTTGCTCCTATTTTTTATTCTACCCTCTAGTTATATTGCAACTAAGGTATCAAAGGTCACACAGGCCTTTGATATTTAAAGAAAATTGGTTTGAACTGCCTCACCCCTTATTCTGGGAAAGTAAGGCGCTCTCCAAAAGAATTTTGCAAATTTTCCACAGGCTCCAATTTACTCATCACCTCTCTTCTATGAGCAGCCTATCTTCGTTGTAACTTTTTTCCCCTTTTCTCTCTGTCATAGGGAGACATGATATTCTGCTGTTTTCCTTTGATTTTCTCCAAATATTATGACACTTGAAAAAGGCATTTGTGAATATATGAAACTTCACTGACGACCCCATGCAATTGTGTACAGCAAACCATTTAAAATTGAAAGTACGGTGGCTCCACCTTTAAAATTCCCTGTGGCAGAGATGCCGGTAGAAATTTCTCCTCAGGATCCCTGCCCAGCTTCTCGTCCTTCTTTCTGATGCCTTAACTATCTTTGTATTTGATTCTACTCCATCATAAAAGTATTTAACTTCTTTTAATGTAACTAAATCGTGTCTGGTCCTGCCTTAACAAAGGAGATCCGCAAGAGAGATATACCACCTTCAGCTAATGACAAAAGATATGGGGGTGCGGGGAAGCCTGCTAATGGGAGGTTGCTGGGGAGAAGCACAGCAACAAGGAACAGGAATATGATTGTATGCAATGTAAGTCCTTGACTTCTCCGTTGATGAAGACTTTGTGGAGACAAAGTCATCCTTCTCATGCTGGTATGGAGAGGGAGACACCCTTACAAATGGAGATATCCTTATAAATGTAAATGTCTCTTATGAAAGGATAGAGTCTATTGGGTTTTCAGAGCTTTTCCTGTGCCTGCTGTTTCTTAAAAATAACCAGTTCAAGATCATCTTTATGTCAAAGAGACACATTTCGGAATGGCATAGTCTGCTCCCCTTCAACTATAAAACAATGGACTCTAATCGCTAGGCCCTGACAAGCATCCCCCACCACACCTAGTTCACATTATATAATAGTTATCTATGCTGGTAACTCCCTTCCTAGAATGGTCCCTCTGTCTAAGACTTCCTGAGTCTTATGTTTCTTAAAAGTAAAATAATCCTCATGTCAGAGGGACGTGTTTTGGAGTGGCAAATTGTGCTTCCCTGCAATAGTTCATTTCTTTTTAACACCAAATAATATTCCATTGTTTGGATATATCACAGTTCATTTATCCATTCCCCTCCTGAAGGACATCATGATTACTTTGAAATTTTGGCCATTATAAATGAAGTCACTACATCCATGTGCAGCTTTTTGTGTGAATATAAGTTGCCATTTCATTGGGTAAGTAGTAAGCAGAATGATTGCTGGATTGTATGCTAAGAGTGTGTTTAGTTTTATAGGAAATCTCCAAACTGAAATCCAATATGGCTACACCGTTTTGTGATGAATTAAGAGTTCCTGTTACCCCACATCCTCATCGGCATATGGTGTTGTCAGTGTTCCAGATTTAGGTCATTCTAATAAGCACATAGTGGTGTGTTGTTGTTTTAATTTGCATTTTTTTTGATGACCTAAGATATGGAGCATTTCTTCATATACTTACCTGCCATCTGTGTATCTTCTTTGGTGTGGTGTCTGTTAGGTTTCTTGGCTCATTTTTTTAATCAGGCTGTTTTCTTACTGTTGGGCTTTAAGTATTCTGTGTATATTTTGGATAACTGTTCTTTGTCATATAGGTCTTTTGCAGATATTTTCTGCAAGTTTGTGGCTAGCTGTCTCATTCTCTTGATACCGTCTTTCACAGAACAGAAGTTTTCAATTCTTAATGAAGTTTAACTTACCAATTCTTTCTTTCATGGATTATAGGTTTGTTGTTGCTAATAGTCTTTTCATTCCCATTTCCTGAATATCAAGATGTGATATTCCATGTTATATTAATAAAGGTGTATGTAATAAATGTAGATTCTGATAAATCTTAATTATATGTTAAATATTTGCATTTTCTTAGTGATTATGGATTTTGGAAAATGAGAACCAATACTTTTCCCTGAATTTTTACCAAAATTTATTTTTATATTATATCACTTTTAAAATAAACTTACAGTCATATTTTATCCACATTTAACACCCTAATATGCTCTAGTCTATATTAAATACGTTCAATAAATAATGGTCCAAGTTTATTTTATTATATTCAGTTAAATAAGCCATGCTTATTAAGGGACTATCTTTTTTGTGATGAATTTCAGTGGCACCTGGTCAAAAAATCAAGTGTTTCTATACAGAGCGTGCCAAAAAAAGGTATACACATTTTAAGAGAGGAAAAAAATGTATCAAAATTGTAATACTCAATATATAGCAATAACAAAAGATGAATACAAGTCACGTTTGACTTCTACAATTATAAGAAGTGCTCAAAGTGGTGACCATCAGCGTCTAGACACTTCTGATTATGGTGAACCACTGCCTGAGCAACACTGACCAAAGCGTCCACTGGTATCGCTGTGCATGCCGTTTCAATTTCTTCCCAAAGTACCGCCAGTTTTCTATGGTACCCCACATCCTTTAAGGTCCCCCATAGGTAGAAGTCAAGGGGTGTTAAGTCAGGAGAACATGGGGGAAACTCAAACGATGTTCTGCAATTCAAATACCACTTAAAAAATGGTCTTGTGCTCCTCAATTAACAATGACAACCGTGTTCTGCCACTTTCTTTGACTGTCCTGTCTGTCGCATGGTGATGCTAGCACTCATTTGATTAATGCCATCTTTTGAGTGAACATCATACTACACAATTGCTACTGTAATTCAATTCAACTTTGAAAAGTAATACATAGGTAATGGCGCTTAAAATATGTATACATTTTTTTGGCACCCCATATGTGTGCCTATCTCTGGGCTGCCTATTCTAGTCCATTGACTTCTTTGTCTGTAAGAGATCTATATGAAGTATATGTCTTTCATGGATACCACACTGTTTTAAATACATTATGGAGTTTTATAGTAATTCTTGCTATTTAGTAGTGTAAGTAGTAGAAAAATGATGATTAATTATCTTGGAAGAATATCCAAAGAAGAGTTAGAGGCGATACTGTGTATCTCCTTTTATTAGTGTTTGCAGTGTATTTAATACATCATCCAATGTTTATTTTACTGTCTTTAATATGCTTTCAATAACTATTTTTTGCACAATGTTCATGTAAAATTTTACATAATAATAATAATTTGTTATTGTTTTTCTTCACAGATAGGGAAACTAGTATTTAAAAAGGGTACATGACATATAAAAAGTATCAGAATAAAGACTGGAATCTGAGTCTTTAATCTTAACTTTTCAATATATGTTATTGTTTTGAAATCCCAGCAGGAAAGAAAAAAATTAAAAAGTAAAAGTAAAAAACTGAAACTCCAGAGGAAATAACTTGATTCTCTATAAGCTCTTTAAACTACTCTTCTCCCTTTCAAAGCAGGGTGTGATTTCACAAGACAAATCTCAGCTGTTATCTCTGTTTAACAATTTCAAGGTTTGGGAGGGGAAGGTTGGGCAGATGCCAACAATTACTTGCTGGAGTGTACAAACAGTATGCATGAGTATGGTATGTGATGATTCAAAAAGAATTGCAGATACTCCTCCGGAACTAGGGAGAGTAGACATTCGCAGTTGTATTACCAACGCCAATGTTCCTATCTAGCAAGTAGATGCAAAATCATGGCATTTATTTTGTGATTTTATGTAATGTGCCTTCCTAATTCAGGACACATGCATCTAAACTATGGATTTTTCAACCCCTCCATGTGAGAATAACAAGCCCTACATCACGGGATTGATACCAGAGCACATGTATAGGACATTTGTCTTTAGGAATGATTCTGGCCAGATATTTTTCACTAGTTTGAATACCAAGGGTATGGATGTTTTGCGGTGGAGAAGAGGATGCAAGATTGTGGCTTGATTAGAGATAAAAAATACAATCCAACATGGTTCTCAAACACAAGAGGAAAATGTAAGAAAGAATGGTAGATCAGTCTTTTCATTATGACCACTGGATAATATTGCCATTGCTCCTCTATCTGGAAATACATCATATAGCTTCTAAGTATGAGATATTTTAGAAAAGAAGGTAGAATTCACAGCATATAGCTGAGAGAGCTGAGTCATATCCTGTTCAAAGTTGGTAGCACAATGGGAACGTTAGGCAAGAGGTTGGGGAAGTAGAAAATTAGCGTGCTGTGAAGGTTGTCATGGTCAAGTGCACGTCTCTTCGGAAGGATCTGTGATTTTCCTCTTCCTCTTGCAAATGTCTTATGAAAGCTAAGCTGAAGAGAGGATACGAAGGGTCTAAAACTTTTGACAGAATATTGACTTAATATTTGTCATTGGAAGAAGGGGCCGTCAGATAAGGTAATCTATTTTTGCTCCAGGTGATTAGGTATTATTTCTGAACACATTTTCGTAAAAGATAGCACACATATAAAAGAATGCATGGGTCAAATCCCAATGGGGTTTACTCTTACTTGAAGACACCTGGATAGCCAGCACCAGAACAAGAGGCCAAACATGTCCAGTCTCCCAGGAATTGCAGAGTGTTCCCTCCCAGTAACCATTCTCCCCGAAAATTAGCACTCTCCTGACTTCTGATACCATGAGTTTGCCTATGTAAGAACTATGTTAAATCAGGTCATGTAGCACTAGTTTGTTTTAGTCTGATTCTTTTCATTTGATAGTATTTTTATGTTTTAATTCATTTAATAATATTTCTTGCAGGAATTTCTGCTTACCAGGTATTTGTTAGACAATAGCTTTTCAGTCACTCCTGAGCATTCCTTCAATGTGCAGTTATTGGGAGGCAAGTGTATGAGTCAGAGGACAAAATATAAAGAAAGAAATCATGGTATTTCCTTCTGGGAGGTTTCAGGCTACAAGCCGGATAAATACTAATAAGCTTAAGGATCTAAAAAATAATTTCAAAATATACAAATTCGATAAAAGAAGTGAATGGAATAAAACATTTTTAGGAGTAGATTTTCACTTAAATATTATGTTAAAGATGGAAAGCACTTACCTCAGGCAATCCTTGCATAAATATCTTTACACTTTCAAGGGATAAAAGCCAAATGTTTTTTTCATAGTTACTTTTCAATGACTAGCAAAATAAAAGCTAATTATGCCCCATGCATCCTTACACCGAGTGAATAAAAATCTTTAGCATTGGTCAGTGCATCAAGCTGGGAACTTGACAGCCTCTCTGCCCGAATGACAAAGCATTCAATGGACTATTACATGATAAACTCTTCCATTTGAATAGGTTTGTTTTATGTTATGAATAAATTTGGAGTTTTAAGGAATCAGATTTGAATGATCTTTTTTGTCCCTAAGGAAGTTTCTTTCTTTCTTTAATTCCCTCCAAACTTTTTCTCTCCATTTATATTTTTCCCACTTTTAATGATCTTTTGACTGGAACATTTAAGAATAGTAATGTCTCGATCAATCACTCATATAGGCAGTTTGATATAGCATGCATGTCTGTATATTAATTCTTCCAGATTTTATTTTCCTATCTGGCCCTATCTTTCCTGAATCTGATTTTTAACTTTATGTTTTATATTTAAAAATAATTTTATTTCTAAAGCTATCTGACATATTTTGCAAGAAGGCCATAATATATATATATATATATATATATATATATACACACACACACACACACACACACACACACACACAATATAGTATATAATATGTGTATTCTATGTATGTATATCAATTGTCTGTATATAAAAAAATCCTAAATTTGCACAGTATTTCAATGTCCAAACAGTAGCTAGCAACAAATAAGCACTTATTAATTAAACATTGCATTTCTCATATTAATTGTGAAGAATCTGAGTTTAACTTGATGAAAGTTACATGACTAGTCAATAGCAGATCCGCTGTTTGAATTAAGATCTTTCAGAGGTATATAATTGGCTTCCCTGGGCTATACTGGAAGAAGAATTGTCTTGGGCCACATGTAAAGTACACTCACACGAATGACAGCTGATGAGCTATAAAAAAGGGAACAAAAAAAATCTCATGAGGTTTTAAGAAACTTTACAAATTTGTATCGGGCCACATTCAAAGCGATCCTGAGCTTCAAAGCGGTCCTGGATCAGCTTGTAATTAAATCAAGTTCCAATACCCAAGCAACCAGTTAGTGTAGATTTCTTATCTCCATCTGTCCTCCATGGAGATTAGGGCGACATGAGGCATGGGACACCCAGAGACAGAGTAGGAGTACAAGGAATATAGAGGGAGAAGGAAACAAAGGTGAGGTAAGCAATTCTAAATTTTAACCTCACCTACATTCCAGTTACACTGAATTCAAGTCCTGCGTGACACTGAAGGAAAATTTCCCAAACTACGTTCCAGGACTTTTGGGAATATTAATAGAAATAGAAAATAAAAGTAACACTAATAAAAATAAAGAGAGAGAGGTGTTAAAATATAATTTGGCCAACACTAAAATCAAAATTAAATAGATTTCTTTGCACTAAAACATGGCTGTGCTTTAACATGGTGGGGGCAGGGAAGATAGTTTAATTGACCATGAGATCCTTTTGGGTTTTGTTTATTTTTCCATGAGACATGTTACATAGTGTTTCCCAGAACAAACCTAAGAAAACAATGCATTAACAAATTACCCGTCTGTATTAGAGAAATCAGCCCACACAAGTATTTACACAGGAGCTATTAAGAAAAAGACATTTATAATTTTGTCTCAAACAGAATTATGCAATATGACCTGGATAGTTTATTACTTAGTGTTCTAGTTATTAAAGAGTATGTGCTCATATTCTCAGACAGAAAAATCTATTATACAACCTTATACTCTATCAAAACTGGGCCATAGACTTTAAAGAAGGTAACTGTGTGGTGGACTGTCTTTTGAAGTCTCAGTCTCTGTGTGACTAACGCTCAACAAGAAATTGTTATTGGACTGTCTACCTACGTGTTGAGGAAAGTACAATAAAATTCATTAAGGAATAAAATCAAAGATTTATTTTTGAATGGTCTTTCAGGTGGTCTCCTCCTTATGAGCAAGAGTTCTAAAGATTGGTGACAGGGGTCATGATCTATAAAGACACTTGACACTTCAGTTTAACCCAGCTCAGTCCAGAGAGGCCAACGGTCAGATTCTCTTTGACCCCAGATAATTGAATAGGTAACATTGCTCCATACAACATGGGACTTTGGCCCTGACCTCTCTTTTGGTTCACCAGCTGTTGTTTGAAGATATCATACTGTATTTCTATCTGTGATGGGATGGTAATGTTTCTGTTCTTTTTTTTTTTTTTCTTTTCTTTTTCTTTTTTACATCATGTACGTTTTCTCTGCAGGAAGGTAAGGACAATTGTGTCTTAGGTAATTAATTTTTAGTGTGCCAGATCTTTTAACAGCCTCTCCTGTGAAGGTTATTTCTGTTTCTGGATCATTCCCAGGAGGATTCCGTGTAGAAGCAATGTGTAATTTAAGGAGAATTGGAGCCATTAGCAGAATGCTACTGGCGTCCCACTCAGAACCCTGGTGTTCTCTTCACCATCTCTGCTGTGGCATCCATCCCCCCAGCTGCTGGGGTGTTCTGACTGATGACTCACGATTGCATTCGCTCCTGAAAATTGTCCTTTGGAGACCAACACTGCCTTTCCTGGAGCAGCTTGGGGTTTATGTGCCACTCCACTCCCTTGCTTCGAGGAAGGGAAACCTCTGTAGCAGTTCAGACTACATCTCTGAGGGATTATGTTAAACTTAAACTTCATGTGAACCCACATTCCTGCTCAGACTTTTTAGTGTTCCCCTCACCCTACCTAGTGTCTCCTTAGAACTTTCTCTTCATAAATGTCAATGTCAGGCTCTGCTTCTAGAGAACCCACCCTAAAGTGAATGTGAAATTCAAATTAGGATGTAAGAGGATATTAATACTAAAAAAAAAGGCATTTGATAGAAATCTGACTTATATTTGAAACTCTTGAAGAATGGTGGATTCAGGAGAGTCCAGAAGAACTCATTTCATATTGAGGAGCCCTTCCTGAATGAGGAGAGAGTCTTGGCTCTTTCCTGAGGAAAAAGGTCAGGTATAGTATGGGAAAGAGGAGAATGCCTTCTGGAGAAAGTGCAGGGTTGAGGAGAGGTCAAGGTCAAGCTAAGGGCCATGGTGGGGAAGGTAAAAAGATTTGGAGTTGCAAGTTCGATAAAAGTCAAAGTAATAATTTTGGCTTAGTAATTCACAATTCCAATCAGTAAATGACAGTGAAGGCAGGGCTGGAAAGCACAATGTATCTCTGCAGTCTTGAGGATTCTCATTGTACTTGCAATAAAGTGGCCCCTAATGCTGATTCTGAAGGTGAAACCATGAACTAACTGCCTCTTGAACCAAACTAACACAATAAAAGAGATTAGCCCCTCGTTAAGAGGAACCACAGTAACACACTGGTTGGTGGTTAGGCTGACCAAACATACATTCAACCTTATTAAAGCGGAAGCTTAGTTGCAGGTCAACTTGACATTTCATCTTGGTTGTCAGACATAGGAAAGAGTTCACTATTTCTAATGTGAAATATGCAACAAATATTAGACTTAGCAAGCCAGGACTTTAAAATAATTACTTAAAATATGTTCAAGGGCTTACAGAAAAGGTGACATAAATAAGTGAATGGATGTGGATTCTCAACAAATAAAGGCTATATGTAAAAAAGTCAAAATTTTGTTAAGTAAAAAGTGAAATACCTGCAATGATAAAAATGAAAACAAAACAGAAAACAACACTAAGTAGACTTAAAGAATGAGCACTGTAGAAGAAAGGATCGATGAACTTGAAAACAGATCAATAAGCATTAACTAAACAGAAGCTCAGAGCAAAAACTTTTAAAAACTGAATAGATTATAGATAATAGTGAACCAATATGAAGCAGTCTAATAAATGTGTAATGGAAAGGACAAAAAAAGTAGGAAATAGTTTTGCTGACAGCATCATATGAATAAATTCCTAAGGCTATGTAAGTAGAATATGTTTTAAGAGAATTCCCATGAGGTAGGCAACCAGTTCCCATTTGAAGAAAAAAGTTTTGGGTTTGTTTTCATTCTTACATTGAAGCACCAAGATGCATTTCCCAACCTTCGTCTGAGCAGCCTAGAAAATATTTATCCCCATAGTCAAGGAAAGAAACTTAAACATAAAGAATTGGCATAAAGGAGAAATACTATAGAAAAATAAGATTAAAGCAACTACTTAAAAATGAAAACAAATATAGATATAGCACAATGTATTACCATCTCACCGAAGTATGAGTTGGGAGATCTGGTTTCCAGTGCAGAGTTAATTCTTGACTGGTTTTGTGAGCCTGGGTTAGAGTGATTTTTCCTCCTTCAGGCCCAATTTCCTCTTCTATAATAGAAGATGAGACTTGTGGTCTCATACACCTCTAAGATCTTATGAAATTAATGGCTTAATTTACAGGTCAGTAAACTATAGCTGAGGGCCTTTCTCTGCATGTATAGATATCTTTTTATCAGAACACAGCTATGCTTATTCTTAAACCTAACGTCTAGGGCTGCTTTCAAGGTGCAGTGGCAGGGCTGAGAAGTTGTCACAAAGACCATTGCTCCTGCAAAGCCTAAGGTATTTTCTCTCTGTGCCTTTACAGAAAAAGTTCTCCAACTCTTGGCTTATCTGAATGGAAAGTGAACTCTGAAAACTATCCCCAGTGTCCTAATTCTGCATTTCCGTGCACGGCCTTAGGGAGCCTCAGCTTTGCTTCACTAATTTTCCTGCTGCTGAGAAGCATTGACTGCCCTTTTCAAAGCACTTGAACACCAAATTCCCCCAAGACCGGGTAGTGACACTAAATTGCAGTTAGGAAAAACAAAAGGGGTTTTCAAGGGGAAAGTAAAGCTTAACCCAGAAAAATGAAATATATGTGTGTGTGTGTGTGTGTGTGTGTGTGTGTGTAGTGTCATCTGGAGAACATATTTTATATGAAGAGTTTGGGTTATCATTAGTATTATTGAAAAATATTCTTGTTCTCTTATTCTGTACATGTGGTAGGATTGCATGTGCTAGGGCAGATGTTCTACAAGACTTGGTTCTAATTTGGACAATCACCTGGTAATGGATACACTTCGAAGCTCATTTCTAGCAGATTTTTAGCAGAAGTCATTCCTTTGGGACAGTATGACTAAGGGCCCTGGCTTCTCTCTGGATGTTGGCCAGAGGCTGCTCTGGGTTCTTAGAAGCTTCTTCCGTTCTTAGAGGACACTGCAGTTCCTTGTCACACGGCTCTCTCTGTTAGATTCTCTCACAATATGGAAGCTTGCTTTTCCACAGCCATCAAGGGAGAGAGGAAATGAGTCTGCTGCTGCATTTATAGTCTGATCCAGGCAAGGGAGTAGGAGCCCTCACTCAGGCCATGAATCTCACCCTTCACAAGAGTCCTCACATAGGATTCAGCAATAATGTCCTGAATGCAAAACAGCGGTTACTCTGGATAACAATGTAGTTACCAAGTTTCTTCATTTAATCAAGCTGTTATCACAGATACTCTGGTCATTGCAAACATGACTCACAATCCTAGCCACAATGGTTTTTAAAAATACAGCTTTAAGTTTCTTTCGTAGCTGGCTGGGCTAAGATAATCAGTAATAACCAAAGAAAATCAGCACATGCTTAACAATTTCAGAATGAACTTTTTTCACTGTGAGAAGTGAAAAACAAAACAGAACAAAACTAAAGTTTGGGCGTTGCAGATGTCTTTCATTTTGACTTAAAATTTACCTACAGCAGGAGGGCTGCTCAGGTTGCAAGTGGATTCAATAATCCTTTCTTCTTAGGACGCTTGCATAACAAAAGAGATGATTTTTCCAGTACTTACTCAATTTCAGAAAAAAAAAATATTATAAAAACAACCTCAATCTGGAAAGCTGTTTAGCTTCTGGACTCTTCCACTAAAAGTTCACGTTTTTGCTTTGTTTTATGGAGAAAAAAATGCAAGTGTTAATATATCACCGTGAAGTGAATGGAAAGGAAAAGTTGTTCTAAGAACAACTAAGTTTTGATTGGCCATGTGTTCCAAGGTGCCTGAGTTCTGGGTTTTGTAGTCTGGAAGACATATATTTTGTTAATCTCCTATTGCTTTTTGTTAATATAAAAACATATTCTTTCAGCTGCTTTTTATAAATAGGAAATGTAAATATTTTGTCATTATTTCACATATTCATTTTAGACCATTTTAATGATGGCAAATAAATGTTAAAGCGTATACTACAGATAACCTTTATTGCTATTTATTTACCAGTTCTTTTGCTGCCTTCATAGGTATTTTTAGTATTTCCTTTATATGAGCTGACAGTGACAAATTATATAAGTGCTTCCTTCTGCCATTTGAAATCATTTGCATTTATACATGTAAAATTATTGGTTTGTTTTTAAAATGTGCTTTAGAACTCCATAATATTGATACTATCTTTTCGATAGTGATAAGATCCAGATTTTTCAAGGCTAACAGTCAACCTACGCATGGAATACCTTTTTAAAAATACATTTTATTTGTGTTTCTAGTTTAAAAATAAAAAGGTAAACTTTTAGGGGATAGAATGTTTATTGGATCATTCTCCATCAAATGTACCAGAAAGTATTCTCTCAAAATTTGTAAAGATATTACACATAAACTACTGGAATCAATCATAATGTCCATTAATAGAAGATTGATCAAGTCAGTTATGGTATGGCTGTACAATAATAGATGCCATTAAATAATTTGAAGTTGTCATTTTGTAAATCAAAATCAATTGATTACCAATGTCATGTGTTCTACTCAATATTATCCAGCAGTTTAAAAGAAGAAAGATCCATATATGTTTATAAAGAAAGACATTCCCAAAACATGTTTGGTTAAATAAAAAAGCAAATTTTAGGAGAATATGCAATATATGATTATATTTTTATTTTTCATATTTTTATTTAGAAATAATATGCTTGCAAATATATGGAAAGTTCTGGAATGATGAACAAATTCTTGAAGGTGAGATTAGAGAATGGGAAAAATCGGGACCCAGTTTTTTTTCTAGTCGTATGTTGTCTACTACTTGATTCCTCGGTATAAGCACAAATTAATGGCATAGCATACATTTTTTTTAAATTAGAAAACCATCAAGTTGCCTCCTTAGTGCAGTAGGCAGTGCATCAGTCTTATGAAACAGTTTCTCTCTTCTCAGTGCCATTCAAAGCGTGGTCCAAGGGTAGCGTGAGTATACACAGTATACCCGTCTGTAATGAGACCCTCATAGCTAGCGAAATTGAGAAAACTGTTTAGAAACTTCTATAAAAATGTGGTGAGTGATTTTATTTTTGTTGAATCTAATAATGAAACACCAGGGCTTGTATTTTGTAAGTTCTTTTTCATTTTATTTATCTAGTAATGGTCAGAACACAGAACATCATACTTTACACAAAAGATCTATCCATGACCGACTGGAAATTTAAAAAGAAAGAACACTCGTCCTTCACCACAGGTAGCTTGAGAAACAAGATCATCTTTATTTTTCCAGAATCCAAGACAGGTTCTGGCACCAAAAAGACATTGAATAAATGCAAGATGAATAAATAAATGAATGTAGTTGACGAATTTGAGAGGCTCCAAGATAATAGAATAGTTCAGTGTTGCATCGCATTGATGCCAGGGCACAGAGAGGGCCCCAGAAAGCTCCCAGGTGTTTACCACTGAGTTCCTCGAGATTGCTGATGCCATTCCTTGAGAGCAAACACCAGAAGAGGAGCATGTTTGCAGATGATGAATTGGTTTTTAAACAGTTTGACGTGGAGGTTTTTCATGAGATAGCCAAATGGTGATGCCCAGGAAGCAGTTAGATGTATGGGTTGGAAGCTCAGGGCGGGAAGTCCGGGCTGGAGGTGTAGCTTTCATAGTCGTCATTAAGATGAATGAGATCGCCTGGGATGGAGCATGGAGAAAGAAGAGGCTAAGGCCAAACCCGTAGGGGCCCACCACAGCGTCTGGCACACGGTGGATGATTAGATCCTTGTCAAATGAAGGGTAGGTAGACATAGACCTAAGTCTATTTCATTCCAAGCCCAGGCTTTGCTTAACAACCCCATTCTGCTCCGAAGCCATACAGCATCCTAACAGATGCTGCGTGGGGCTGGGTGAGGAAAAGAACATCAGAAGCACACAGAAAGACAGAAAGGGGGCCAGCTGTTTTGAATGCTGCTAAAAGGCAAGAGAGAAGTGTCTACTGGATTTATCAACATTCAGGTCATTGCTGACCTTAGCAAGTATTCTTTTAGGGGAGTGCTAGGGGTAAGAGCTATTTAGGGCTAGTTGAAAAGTAAATGGATATTATAAAAATGTAGACAATGTGTTCATCTTTTATCAAGAAGCTTAGCTATAATAATAAATCAAGAAATCTTGGAGTTCATGAATTATTGCGCATGTGGACAGTAGAGACTGATTTATCCTCAGAATATCATAGTTTATTATAATCTGACTCACTTTATTTATTATTTCTTGAATAATATTAGTAATAAAACTAACGCTAATGAAAAACAAATAATCTATTAAATGACCATTCTGTGCTAGTTATACCTAAGTAAGTAGTTAATTCACATTATTCCACATAATCTTAATAATGACCTCATGAGATAGGTTTCATTCTCATGTTACAGATGAGAAAATTTGTATTTAAGAATATTAAATGACGTAGCCAGGGTCACTACGTACCAAATAGTGGAACCCACGTCTGAAACCAGGATGGCTTCATTCCAGAACATAACCCATGTTTTTCAATGACATTATCTATCTTAACTTCCTAAATATCAGTGAAAACATACACATGTTATTACGACGTTTTTGCTACTTTCAGTAGTTCACATATACGAGGGCTGTCCAGAAAGTATCCAGCCACATAACCGTTCTCGTTACGCTGGCAGTGGGTGGAGATTTTCCGGGCAGCCCTTGTATTGCACCTGTTAGCTCTGTGAATGCAGGGAACATCACTCTGAAAGAGCCTTTAACTAAAAGCCAGCAGTCCTGGGTGCCTGGCGTATGTGACATTTGCAAAAATTGGCCACAGTTCTGGGGTTACAACACAGAGCTGAGTTACATCATTGTAAATTTAGGGTTTTAGGCTAAACAGCCCTTGGTATCTCTTTCACCTCCAGTGTTCTATTATTTCTTGTTAAATTCTTTTATTTCCATTTTAACAATAATATATTAGAAGGATATGAGAAGTGCCACCAGAAAGAAGCCTGTCTACATTTATTTACTAAGAGTTCATCAAATTAATGTCAGAATGAGGCACTTTTCTGATATGTTTATTAACATCACATAAAGGAATTGGTTCCAAGGTCTGATGATAAAAATCTAGTTGTTGTCATTGGACTTCTTGTTATTATTTTCATCATCATCTTATTGAGTAATTATACGTATTAAGGCCAGCTTCTTGAGGACAAACTTGGAATGGGTGCAGTTAGCAGCAGAAACCACTCAGTGAAGACAGGCTGACGTGGGATGGCGTCAGGTAGAGAGTAAGTGTAAGAGCACTAGGAGGGTGTAATACGTGTCCCCCTTCCACCCCAACCCCCTTCGCTTACTTACTATTTGAAATCTTAATGCTTCTGTTGCATCCGTTTTGGTGAGAGATGCCAGTTTCAAGGCCATCTGATTGTTTTCTGGGAACTCCAGCAGCTAGGGCCCTAGAATACACTTAGGTTTGGCCAATTCGATGATGGGAGGAGAACTTTATTTTTCAAATGAGTGACAGAATTAAGCAGGAGCATTTCTGCTTCACAGAGTGGTTTGGGCACTAATGTTTACCATCTGAACCCTGGTGGAAAGCAGTAAGCTTATAAACTCACAAGGACAAACAAAAGGAGAGGAGATGACAGAAATAACGTCTCCTGATGAGCAACTGACTTAGCCGGCCAGAGAGCAATTAAACCTAAACCGGTGTGGGGCAGTCCCAGAGTGAGGGGATTCCTACCACAGAGCCACGTGGGTGTTATCAGGAATTAAAGATGGAAACTACCTCTGAAAATAAGTGGCATGTGTGGCTGAAAACCACAGCAATGGTTAGAAACCTAGAGAAGAATTATTTAGACACCCATGCTTGTAGGTTCTTTGTCACACAAGAAGGAAACAGGAGAATGAGTCCTCCGAGAGGGTGAGCCAGGCAGCCTCTGATCTTGGTGACGTGGGGCACAGCTGAGGCTGGGCTGGCAATCAGCGTGGTTAAGTAAGGAGCTAACACCCTTTCCTGCGAGCCTTCCAGAATGCTGCCAGCCAGGCTTAAACCTTTTGGGCAGAAGGGCAGGTGTTTGGTATGCAACGAGTACCAAAAACGATGAGTAACAAAGAAATTTTTTCCCATAAGGAATAATGTAAATAAATTAAATGAGGTTCCAAACCAAAACTACACAAAATGACCACAGAAGCTAAGTCATGAGGCAGTCAACACCGACAAGTTCTAGCTTGCATGCCGAGTACCAAACAACGAGCATCAGGACAAAATTTTCACGTCACCATGTTTCGAGTACCAAATTCAAGGAGTTTCAAAGCAACCGCGTACCAAGCTGTGACTGTATTATTATCCCTAATTACCTACTAGTGACATTTTAGCTTTTTGACTGGATGGCTCTGGGTCCTATAAGTACACTATCTGTCTGTGGAATATACTTGTTCAGGGCAAATAGCTCTGCTAGAAAGCCTTGGCCATTGTTCGTTCTTGGGAGCAATAATAAGGTCATTTCTCACCTGCCTACATGACATGGTGTGCTCCAGAGAAAGAGAGAGAGTTAGGCTTTGACACCAGAGACATTCTCTCACCCTTTCTTTTATATGACTTGTCAAAGGGCTAAGTTGAAGTGAAAAATAGACCAGCCAGCAACGGGGTGAAAAATGAGCTTGGGGGTTATAAGTTTCTATCGACTCTGTTGATGTCTAGGAGACATTTTCATTATGTGGTAGTTGAATGGGAAAACATGGGCACCTTTTCCTTTTGAGAAAATAAATGGCTTGGAATGGTCTTTTTCTATTCCTTGACTAAGGAGCCAGGACTCTCTCAGTATGAGGCATTACCTATGCAACCGTTAGGGTTATTAGTAGCCCAGGGAAATAGCTCAGAGAGAAGTTCACCTCGTAGGCAGGTAGTTTTTGTCCTGAGATAGCTCCATCAGAGCAGAGTCTCAGGTTTCCACTCCTGGGTTGGGTAAAGCAAGTACCCAGTTATAAATCAACCTGTACTTTCTTTTGGATGCCAAGAAGGAATGAAAGCTTTCCTAGTAGCTCATGTAAGTATCCTTCCATTATTTCATTTATCCTTCCATCCTCCAGATAGCCATCTAGCCAGCCAACCACAAAAATGAAATTCACTTATTTATTGAGGAATTATAGTGCATCCAGTCTTATTTAAACTTTTGTTGGAAATACGAAAAACATAATCATAAATAAAAAATCAGAGCTGTAAAACAAAATAGATTTATTGACTTAAAAATTATCTTTGTGAAGATACAAAAGGAAGGTTTTAAGTAATAGGGAGTAGATTTTCCATATAATTACATAAAATTTTCATATAATTTTGTGGCAGCCTTGACCATGCATCAAAGCAAGTTAGCATCAGAGCGAGGGCTAAGATCCAGGCCACTTAACCCCTGGAAAAGGGATCTACTCTTACTGAAATGATAACCCAGCTATGGAGGAAGAACCAATGTATGAGAGACAATTCAAAACAATGAAGTGATACAGAGTATATGTGATCAGTGTCACACACTTTGTCACTTGTTTTTAATATGTAAAATAAATGAAAAATGGGTGTAGTATGATTTTTGCAATAATCCAGAAAGCTCCTAAGGAGTTACGAGTATATATATAGTCGGAGCCACAGTGGTAAGTAGAATCTAGATAACTGGGAGACAGAAGGAGGGGTGTTAGGTGGAGAGTCACAGATAGAATGAGTGTGGTACTGTATTGGTGGAGCTATGGAGTGGTGGGGGGTGAATGACTTGACTTTCCTGCTGCATCTGAAGATGAGAACTGGCAGCAGTTATAAAGGTGATGAAAAACTTCACAACTCAAATCCTTGGTTAACAATTTGGTGGTGGGGAGGTGTTAGGCTTTTTATGGGGGGGGGGAGGGGAGGGGAGCTGTGTGAGGGGTAGGTATCTGGTTGTTTTTTTCCAGCTTGAATCTTCTCTCTTTTGTCCAGTTTCTTTCTATTGGTTTGAACCTTCTTTTTGTTTCCGAGCTGCAGGAAGTTCAGGTGCCCTTGCATAATTCTCCCCAGTGGGACCTTCCATCAGTAGAGCATGGTGGTGTCTCCGGGCAGGGCAGGAAGAGTTCAAATCCTCTGAATGGACAACAAACTCAGTCCTTGAGGTCTCACTGTGCAATTGGCTTGCTCTTTCCCACTCAGCTTTCTTGAATATGTATTGGAAAGTCTTACAGTTTTTACTCTTGTTGATCTGCATGGCAGACCTCTACTAATTCCTAAACTGCAAATTAAGTGCTTGAGGCTGAACAGAGATCAGATTAAAAACTTCACACTTCACGGAGACTAGCTCAGCGGGAGCAGTCAGACTCTAAGCCATCTTGAAGGAATGGAAACAGGCTGTTGTTGTCTGGAAGCCCATTAAAGCAGAAGCCAGAGGAGCTGTAATGTGATATTAAAGCTAATTTCCTACAGGCTGAGAGGTGCCTTGGACACAATAAATAATAATAATAGTATCATGCTGTCTTGTCAAAACATGCTTCATACACATTAATATGACTTATTATTTAACAAGAAGAGTGTTGGCTATAATCGCATTGACATCAACCAGAGCTTTATG
>PVJL010007468.1:0-77444 GCA_004026885.1 Lyroderma lyra | reverse complement strand
TTGTTTTTTTTTTTTTTTTTTTTTTTTTTTTTTTTTTTTCTTTTTTTTTTTTTTTTTTTTTTTTTTTTTTTTTTTTTTTTTTTTTTTTTTTTTTGCTTTTTGGTATGTGGGTAGTTCCCTGTCTCAGAATCGAACCCAGGCCACAGCACCAAGCACCAGCGCCAAAGCCTTAAGCCACTACACCATCAGGGAACTCCCCTAACACTCTTAACAGAAAATGACAACTGTTCTTTGGCTCTGGTGTTCTTCAAGAAAGAGTTCAGTCAAGAGACAGAGTTTGGAAAAGTTTATGATAGTTTAGAGTTTATTAGTAAAGAAAGTACACTCCAAGACACAGAGTGGGCTGACCTAAGAGAGGCAAACAGCTGCTCTTTAAATTGTTTGGGGGTGTTTTGTATCTATGCGTGGAAGTTTCTCCCTCCCCCCCACCACCATTTTTTGATCCTTCTGAAAGAACCAAAGCTGCATTAATAACATGGTTTTGGGAATTGGGACTTAATGATTGAAGAAGTGTGGCTATTTCCTTTTTCCTTATCTTTTCAATTTGACTATAGCTGATAAAGGGCCAGGGCTAAGTCCTTCTCCTGCAAGGCTTTAGCATAAAAATATATATTTCAATATATTGACCTTTTTAACATGCAAAAACCTCTAAGTATTCTAAATTGCAACCACTAAAAGATAATTTCTTAAGCCTTGTCTCATTTGCCCCAGAATACTCTCCAGTGGTGCTTGTAGTTGCAACTTATAGCCTGAGATAATTCGCTGATTAAAATCCTAACTTTACCTCTCCAAATTATTAAATACTAATTACATACATTTTTGTCATATTAGGATTTGAGACAAGTTCTATTTGGAAATAACTCCAAGAACAGTTTTTATATTTTCACATTGCAAACCAGTCAGATTTGCTTCAGCCTCAAAGAACCTGTTTATGTAAAATGGAATGAACACAGCAAGCGAGTGGCTCTTCTTTTCCTGAATGGGAAAGGCTAGAAATATCCATCTTTTTATAGTAATAACAGTAACACTATGAATGTAAGTGGATATATGTGTGTATAATAGTAACTTCAAATATATGACTTTTCTATATTCTAACACAGAGTATCTAACACTTAATAAATAATTATTCATTTAGTTTCAATCATATAGTTTTTGTATATCTCCAATGTGAAACTCAACTAATAAAATGAGTTTGCATTTGGTGAGACAAAATTTATTTATTATTTTTATACTGTAACCCATGACAAAGCCAAATTATATTACTTCTTGGGAGTGATTGATCATTCATTCTAATTTTGTGGAAGAAACATCACTTTCTTCTGAAGAAATAAGAATGGGATGAATTTCTTCAGAGATTTTTATACTCTAATATCCTTTACAATGTAAGAATATGACATAGACATGTAAATAACGGGTTTTAAATACATTCAATTTATTTCATTCCATAGGAATTCAGGGAGTACTTACTGCTAAAAACTACTACCCTTGCTTGAGGAACAAGACTTAACTAAAATATTCTCAGGAGAGTCTATTAAAAAGTTTTATCTTTAGGGTGTTGGTAAAACAGGTATGTTCACTTTGTATTGATACATAAATCATTAAATTCATAATCTGTATATACTTTTGAGGGCTGTCTAGAAAAAAATCCAGCCATAAATGCCTCTATTTTTCATATTACACAGCTGGATACTTTCCAGACAACCTTCATTTACAAGCACACAAATTCAATAACATGTTTATTAACAAAATTTATAAATAAATGAACCAGATTACCTTGGTATCTATATAAAGTTTACAGATGAATTACTACTTATAAAATATTGAATAATTTTTTCTCCCAATTTAATTCAATATTACAAATTTTGTTGGAATGGGCCTATACAGTAAAATTGTTCTCAAAAAATTCAAGAAACACGTAAGCAGTATTGTCAGAATATTGCCAATCATGGACATTTCTATATATTTTACATCTTTAAGTTTGGCTCTAGGGTATTCATCCCAGTTGAACCAGTTATAAAGACCTTATAATTATATTCTTGACTTATTGGCTTAGAGTAGAATTTTATTGCATTTCTCAGTAGAGATTCTTATAACATTATTCAGATCAAATACTTCTTCAATAAAAAATAGAATTCACATCTTGTTAACTAGCAACACATTGCTGTACTTTCCAAACAGTCCCTAGCATCCAACATACATTATACTTCCAAATTAATGCAATATTTTGACAAGATTACTTCAAAATTACTTGTAGGATCATCAGAGTTAAACTCCAGTTTGTCACATGAAGCAATGGATTTCTTTCTTGGCAAACACAATTTGTTCTAATATTAGACAACTTTTGACATGCTTTTATCAAGTAGAAATGAAATCTTCTTTTTTTTTAATATAGACACCTGTTTTGGATGCATCATTTGTCAAGAGTTGCAATCTTTTGGATTGGAACAAAACATATTTTACATTTTTAAAACCACTTCACTGAAGTATAATTGAAATACAAAAAGCTGTACATACTTAATATATACAACCTAATAAGTTTGGAGATAAGTATACATTCTTGAGATCATCATTATAATCTATGCCATAAACATATCTATCCCTGCTAAAAGTTTTCTACTGCTCTTTTTATTTATTATTATCTTTATTTGTGTGTCATAATACCATTTAATGCAAGTCTACTCTTTTAGCACAAATTTTAATCTACAACACAGTATTGTTAAGTATAAGCACTACGCCGCACAGCAGATCTTTAGGACTTACTCACCTAGCATAACTGAAACTTTGTGCACACTGACCAATGTTTCTCCATTTCCCACTCACCACAGTCCCAGAAAAGCACCATTCTACTCCCTGTATGTATGACTTTAACTATTTTAGGTTCCTCAAATACATGGCTTCATGTAGCATTTCTCCTTCTGTGTCTTATTTCAATTATCATAATAATCTCAGGTTAATTTCTATTGTTGCAAATGGCAGCATTTTCTTTTATAAACTTTGACTATTCCATTTATGTATATACCACATTTTTTTATATATGATGACAAAATTAAAAAAAAATTTGATTAGTCCATGGACTGGGTTCTATTTTAGCATATGTTATTAATTATTTACAAATTCTAAAGAAAATCATGTGACTTCTCTTAATTGGTTATTCAAGTTCTATACTCTTTAATAAAAAAAAGTGTTTAAGTTTATGAAGTAAGTATTTTGGTAGGGGATAGTTAAAAAATTTATGAATAATTATTTGAAGATAACTAATATAAACATAGTCTTTTCTTATCAAATTAGAGTTTACAAGGGCTGTCTGGGAAAAAAAATCAACCATAAATGCCTCTATTTTTCATATTACATGACTGGATACTTTATGGACAGCCCTTTTATGTTCACTTCATAACTCACAAAGACATCTTATTTGGAATAACTAGGATGGTGAGTGTAGGGGGTTGGTACAAACTAATGGCATTAACCTCAAAAGAACCAAGCTATTGGCGAGAGGGAAAAATGTAATAAGCTGATCAATCTTTTGTGCGAAAGGAGGGCATTATTCATATCTAAGTTTTTAGCTTATGTTGGAATTAGTCCTTTCAGTGTTTTCGGAGGAATACATGTTTCACTCTAGGACAGGAGGTATAGGAAATGTTCAGAGAAGGGAATGATGTAATCGAGTTTACTTATGATAAAAGGAAAGCCAGGTTTTACTCCAGGGAGGATGACCAACAATCCCATCTTTCAGTTATGGAAGAGTTCTCTAGAATAGAAGGGCTTCCCAGATCAGACTCTCAGAGGTAAAACTGGGAAAGTCCTGGGCAATAAGGAGAAGTTGATCACCTTAAGTCAAGAGCTACAGCTGTAGAAAATATTCAGTGAAGAGACTGATGGGAGAAAGGAGTTTGTGTATGATAGTAAGGTTAACTAGTAAGGTTAAGGGAAAGAGGGGAGAATCTGTAGGGGAAAACAAGAGATAAGCAGGAGTTAGATAATAAAAAAATTCATGCCATGCTATCCAGTTAAAGTAGAGGTATTAATACTACTGCCATTATTGTTGGAAAAATAACCTATTCCAAAATCCTTTTTTTGCAAAACTAAGTTCCTAATGGCATTAGAAAACTTTGCTTTTAATAAATTATTAATTATTAATATAAGGAAAGCCACAAGAATTTTAATAACCAAAAAATAAGATAAAATAATAAAACACTTATTTTATATCACTGTATAGGATATTGTTCATATACAGCTGAGTAGGGTATGATTTTATATTAAACTAAATTGAGAAAATTCTATCCTTATCACTTGGGACCCCAGGTGATTGTCTTTTACTCTTGGCCAAGATAAGGGCAGTGAAATTTGTGATGTGCAGTTTAAAGTCCAAAGTTTTCCTGGTGATCTCTAGGGCCAAAAACATAACTGTTGGGAAATTCTGCCTTGAATGCTCCTGAAGCAAGATTCCTTACACAGATCTTAGTTGTTCAGTATGCAAATAAGTAAGTCTGAGTGTGACTTAAGGGCCTAAGGTGCGTGTACTTAGATATCCCTTAGACCCGCCCTGCTTGCCTGAACACTTTCTTTTGCTTCGGTGTGTCTTTTGCTTTTAACTAAATGCCTTATATAAATATGTTCTTTGGAATCTTGTCAGTACTCTGAAGTATTTAGGGTGGTGAGCCCTTTATATTCACTATATAAAAAAGAAAAATATTTTTATGATATACTTTTAAATTAATACAAATTTTGTCCAGAAAGTATCCAGCCATGTAATATGAAAAACAGAGGCATTTGTGGCTGGATTTATTTTGGACAGTTCCCCTTTATGTAGCTCTGCTACATATTCTTCTGTATTTTATTCATACAGCTCCTCTTTCTCAGGCACTAAGAGGAAAAATTAGAGGGGAGCAAGTGATAGAAGTAGTATTTGCAATATTTCACAATTTATTTCTTCATCCTAACTAGAATGATGGAACTATATAAAAATAATGAAAAAGGAAGAATTGATACATTTTATTTAAAAAATATGAAATTCTCTCTCTCTAAAAATATCTTAATTTTTATATTCTTCAGATATCATAAATCATCAATGCTAGTAATATGGAGTGATAGCAGACTATGTATTAAGCTAAGCCCAGACTTAATTGACAGAGGGTTTTATAGGTAAACTTCTGTGTTTTGTTTTCTATACAAGAAAATATAGATATTTTCTTGAGAAATAAAATAGATTTTGTAATATGAAATTTCATTAGTACATATTACATTTTTAGCCATGAAATGTCAATAATCTATTAGTACTTTAAATCTATAACAAATAAAGTTTAAGTAATTAAGTTTTATATTAATATGTATTAAGGGTTTATATGATAATATAATTTATCAAATAAGGGATTATTTGATAAATAATAATAATAATTTTAAACAGAAAACATTATTAGAAGAGCAATGGACACCACTGAAGTTTATTAATATGTAAAAAGACAGAATTAATCTTTTGTTTTGGAAATATTGCTCTGGCTGAAATAAAAAGAATAGGTTGAAGCTGATGAAGTAGAAAATTAGGGTGAGATATAATATGACCTAAAACAGAAGAGTTTTCAGAAAATAGAGAAAAAATTTTTGAGAAAAAAAACCGAAAACAAGAGTGAAGGAAAGGAAGGATACATGGGGCACAAATAAACTTCATCCTCTTTGTAATTTATGAAGAACTGAATCTGCTAATTGGATCAGTGTTTGGAAAACAAATGCCTGAAGGCGGCCTCCGGTTCTTGGGCAAAAGTTTGATTGAAAAGCAGCTATACCCATTAGTTCACGAATTGTCTGTGTCTGCTTTTGATCTACAAGGGCAGAGTTAAGTAGTTCCAACAAAGACCACCAACTCAAAAAACTTAAAATACATAATATACAAGGGCTGTCTGGAAAAAGTCCAGCCATAAATGCCTCTATTTTTCATATTACGTGGCTGGATACTTTCTGGACAGCCCTCACATGGCTCTCTATAGGGAAGAAACTTATTATAGGTAAAATACCTGAATTTCTGGAAATGTTTTGGTGAGGGTTCTTGACTATATGTTATATATTATTTACCTGATGTATATGTCACAATCTTCAAAATCATGTATATATAAAGCTAATTTGAATAAGAAAATTTTTTAACTGAATAAACCATGAAGAAATATTTCTGACCTGACTTACACAGCACTTGAATAAATTTTCTCATAACACTCACATTAATGATTTTAAAAAGTAATAAAATCATAATTTCTTTCTCAATTAACTTTCACCATTCACAATTAAGTTCGAACTTTACTTCATTTGCATATAATTACCTGAAAGTTTAAATAGATGTAATTTTGAAAAAAATTTATCAAAGAACACATCAAATAATTGTTTTAGTAGTTAACAATAATTTTATAACTGTAACACTAATTGAACTTTATAAAGTGCTTCAGACATTTATGACATGATAGAAAATGCATCAAACTATATAAATTCTAAAAGGCTTTGGGCTCAATGGAATAAGAGTTACATTTTCCAGTTAATTGTCTTGTCTGCCAGGCACCTTTATCTCACAATCATATGGAAGGGTAAAACTAAATTGTATTAAATTATAAAATAGAAAAGTAAAATCCATTTTGATAATGTCATTTAAAGTTTAAATGAATAATTTATAGTCTTAATTCTTGCCCACTGTCTTCTTAGTTATTCTGAAGATTACAGACTCTTTTTCCCAATCTGGCTCATCCATTAGGTTTTCAAACTATGGAAAAACTTAGATATGTTTAATTACAGATATTTTAGCTAAAAACAATTTTTAAATAACTTTTATTGGGAAATACAACAAATGCCTGAATTCTGCATACAATGGAAATATATAATTTAAACAAATAAAACAAAGTCTTTTTTATTCATGCTTTCTAATTTGAAAGAATATTATCAATATTAACACCACCATAGGTGCCTATTTTCTAGTCCATTGATAACCACTATTCTGATTTTTGTGTGAAATATTCTTTTAGTTCTTTTAATAGGTCTGTCATGTATCAATATTTATTTTTTCAAGATTTAAACATTTTTCAAAACTTTAAAAAATATCTGTGTTATTGTTAATCAGTATTTATTTTGATCCACATTGATCTTGATGAGCATAGGTAAATCTAGTTTATCCATTTTCGTGCATATATAATTCATTTGTAGTATTTTATCCCAATTTATATTTATCTAGTCTACACTTGTGGAACATTTATATTTTTTCATTTTTGAAAAGGTTTATGAACAAATCTATGGAAATTCTTACACATCTCCCTATACAAAACATAAGAATCTCTCTCGATTAAGTTCATAGAAGTAAAATGTTTGTGTTATAGGGTATATGCATGTTAAATTCTTAAATATGGTTGCACATACAACCAACGTGAGTTCCCCTCACTTTACATCCTCATGAACAGGTGACGGTATTTTTTTAAATTTTGGCTTACCTTATGATTGTTGAATATCTATTTATATTCTACATTTGTTCTTCTCCTTAATCTCTTCTTTTTTTCAAGGTAGGAACTTAGACTATTGATTTTAGATCTTTCTTTTTATAATACATACAATATATTTCTCTTTAGGCCTTTTCTTTGAATAATGGGTTATTTAGTAGTGTGTTGTTTAGTTTCCAATATGGGACTTTTTTAGTTACCTTCATTTTATTAATTTCTAGTTTAATTCTGTTGCATTTTGAGATCATATTGTATATGATTTTAGTAACTTGAAATTCAAATAGGGTGTATTTTGTGGTGGACAATATGATTTATTATGATGGATATTTGACGTGTCCTTCAGAAGAGTTAAAATTTTGCTGTTATTAGATGGAGTATTTTGCAAATATTGATTGATTTTGGTGTTCAGATCAACTATATTTTTATTGATTTTCTGCAAATTTGATCTATCAATTATTGGTATTAGGATATTATACTTTCCAACTATAATAGTCACTTTGCTTATTTTTTTCAGTTCAGTCAGTTTTTGCTTCATGTATTTTGTCATTCTCTTGTTAGATGCAAATTTAAAGTTATGTCTTAGTGGAGAAATGACATATGTTTAATTATGTAATGACTCTCTTTATTCCTGATTAATGTGTCTGTCTGAAGCCCATGCTCTAGCTATTTTCTTAGGAAGTGCATAAGGGAACAATATTCTTTGCTTTTTTTAAAGACAAAATATATTTTGCTGAATTAAATTTGAGGATAACTTTGGCTTGCTATGAAGTCCTTGGCTCATATTATCTTTTATTTAGTATTTTAAATATGGTTAGACATTGGCTTCTACATAGGTACTGCTGACATAAAGTCTTATATCAATCTGATCATCTTTTAAATAAGTTTTCCGATGTTTTCTGCATATCTATATAAAATTTTACCTTTGATAAATCCCAACACTTTTACTAGATTATTCTTCAGTATTGTTCATTCTGTTCAAAATTTCTGGATATCTAGTATATCATTCAACATGCAGTTCCAAGTTTTCTTTTATGTTCAGAAAGTATTCTTTTAATAGTTTTTCCATATCAATTTGTTCTATTGTTTGGGGTTTTTTCTTGTTGTTTTTGTTTGCTTATTTATTTGTTTGTTTTTGAAATTTCTATTCTACTATGTCAGTTTTCTCTGCCTCTCCCATTCGCTTTATCCATTTTTTGGGTAGTTCCCTGGCTAAGGAATTGAACCCAGGCCACAGCATTGAGAGCGCCGAAGCCTAGCCACTACACCACCAGGGAACTCCCTTATCCATTTTTTTTATGAGTGTTTTTTTTTTTTTACAAATTTCCTCCTATTTATATTGCTTTTTTATTAAGTCATTTTCCATGGCTTAATTGTTTCTTCTATTTTGTTTTTATATTTGAATTTTCTTCTATTATTTCTAATTCATGACTAAGTTATCTATCTCAGGGTTTTATTCATAGCCTCTTTATATGATAATTTTAATTTTTGAGTTTCTCTAATTCTGATTTCTTCAGTTTGTATCTGTTTGGCTCCAGGAAGAGATAGAAACACACCAGTTATTTTATAATGAAGTAATTTAATACAAGACATGTTAGCTATGTATTCAAAAACTATTTTTAAAGAGAATTTTGAGTTATAACAGAGACAGAAGTTGTAGGAAATAGCTATTATCCTAAATCTCCAGGAACAAAAGGGAGAGATTGACATTATTAAGGATTTGAGAGTTCAGATGAGGGACCACACGGGACTGGAGCACAGACCTCTGAGAAAGGGGCACCAATGGGCTGGTGCTAAAATCTCTGAGAGGATTCAGTAAAGATACTTTTGTGAGAGTTGAAAAATCTGCGAACTAGAATCAAAAGCTTCTATGGAATAAACTTTCGCTGTCAGGGCTAAGACATTGCTACAGTCATGTTCACAGGGACTGGAAGAAATACGAGAACGGGAGGTAAACAGCAAGGCACATATCTCTTCTCTCTCCTTCTGCCTTCGGGAGTCCTGGTAGTACAGAACTCTCTATTGCCCAAACATAACAAGGAGATAAGTGGCAATGAAAATAGGTAGGTTTTTGTTTGTTTGTTTTTTTAAAATATGGGTAGTTCCCTGGCTGGGAATCAAACCCAGTCTGCAGCATTGAGAGCACCAAAGCCTAGCCACTATACCACCAGAGAACTCACGAGAATAGGTAGTTTATAGACTCTCTCTAGCATCAAAAAGCAGAGTGTAGGAGGGTGGATGTAAAGCTGAAAGACAATAGTTCAATAATTCTCATACTGTTCTTTCATAGTTCCTTCTATCATTTTTCTAAATTCATTTCATTTCATATTGCACTAGCAGGCTAAAATATTCTCCTGTTTTATGGGCATATCTTTCTGGCATGTTTTCATTTTCTAAAGTAGTATTATTTAGTTCATGCAATGAGGACTCTCTCTTCCATATTACAAAGTGTTCAAAAACACAAACATATTTCTAGAGATCCACCTTCTCGTTCTTCTCTCCGATTTATATTTGAATCTTTCTTTGCCTCTAATATCTCTGTCCTGCCCAATACAAATTCTTTTCTCAGAAGTTTCTCATTGATGTAAGTCTTTACTAGAAAAGGTGCTCTCATTTGGCTACATGGCCAAGTCCACCTCTCACTAGAGTCACTTTACACTAACCCTCAAACTGTGAATCTCACTTTCAGTTGTGCAGTCCTCTCTGGGTTTGTCTGCTCAGACTGAGGAGCCAAGATATCCAAACAGTGAGTACCTCTCAATATGGGGGAATTATGTGTTTGAATTTCTGGACTGTTTGGTGCTCAAAGACTTCATCATTTCCTCTGTTATCTGCTTATTGACCTTGGTGATAATCATGTGCTCTTTTCACCTAGGGTTAATTAATCAAGTTGTATAATTATATGTGTATATGTTTTACTTCTATCAAAAGAATATTAAAAAGAATTGCCAAACTTTGAGCCAAAGCAAATAGTATATTAGTGATCTCTCCTTAAAAGAGAAAAAAAAAATGACACAGGAAAAATAGATTAGATTATCTTGTTTGAGATGATAATAATAAGGTTACAGATTATAAATGTTCAGTATACAGTATGAAATATGAGACAAACTAAAGAATAAAGACATTTAGAATATGTTAGCATTAAGGTGATAATTGAAATCAGGAGGTGGATGACAAGGAAGAATTTTAGAAGTAAAATATATAAAGAATATAATAATTATTCTTTCAAATGGTTCAAAAATTTTAATTAAAAAATGTCTGCCTTTTATTTTTGACCAATGCATTCTGGGAAGTGAAATTATGATGCCAACAAAACCCTAATTCTTTTTTTTGCTTAGCATTAAAGACTTGTGCATAATGTATACATATATATGTATATATACACATATATTCATGTACACATAAATACGTAAATAATGTGTATATATATAACTATGTGTGTACATATACTGTCAGTTAAAACTTGAACTAACTCTAGACCTGATAAAATGAATTGACATAATCCTCTCCTTCCGACAATGCAAAGTTTTTGTGTTTTAGTTGGTTGATATAGCTTCCTTCTGAAATGGATAATCTTCATTTTTTAATTGGGAATTTTGAAAAATTTGAATTTGCTATAGACTGTTATTTTTTTTTTAATTTCAGGTTGTCATGTGAAACTTTTAGTGATAAAATCTTTTTTTAGATTTGTATTCTAACATAGCTAACTTACAATTTTATTCTCATATAGCTAATATACAACATACAACAGTTTCAAGTGTACATCATAGTTATTCAACATTTCTATACCTAAAGAAGTGATCACCACGGTAAGTCCAGCAATCACCTGACACCATACCACACTATCACAATATTATTGAATGTTTTCTTTATGTTGCATAATACATCTCCATGACTTGTTTTATACCTGAAATCTGAACCTCTCATTCCTTCGCCTTTTTCCCCTCTTTTACAAATTTTCAATTACAGGTGACATACAATATTATTTTATATAAATTTCAGGTATACAGCATAGTGATTAGACATTTATATAGTTAAGAAGTGATCTCACTGACTAATCTAGTACCCACCTGGCACCATGCATAGTTATCACCATATGATTGACTATATTCCCTATGCTGCACTTCACATCCCCATGACTATTTTGTAACTACCAATTTGTATGTTTTAATCTCTTCTCCTTTTTTGCCCTGCCTCTAAACCCTTTACATATCACCCTGATAAATCCAGTACCCATCTGACACCATAATAGTTATTACAATACTATTGACTATATTCCTTATGCAATACTTCACATCACCAATGATTACTTTGTAACTACCAATTTATACTTCTTAATCTCTTCCCCTTTTTCACCCAGCTCCCCAACCCCACTCCCATCAAAATGTTCTCTGTATTTATTACTTTGTTTATATTTTATTTGTTTATTTTGTTTAGATTCCACATATAAGTGAAATCATATTGCATCTCTCTTTCTCTGTCTGACATACTCAGCTCTGCAGAATACCCTCCGGTTCTTACTGCTGCATATGGTAAGAACCCACTTCCTCCCACGGCCTAGCAATATTTCCTTGCATATGTGTACCACTTCTTCTTCATCCATTCTTTCATTGATGGACACCCATATTGCCTCCATATCTTGACTGCTGTGAATAATGCTGCAATGGACATATGTGCACATGCCCTTCAAAGTAGTGTTTTGGGTTTCTTAGAATAAATACCTAGAAATGGGATTACAGGGTCTTTGTTTGTCTATTGTTATAGCCTTTGTTTTGAAAACTATTGTGTCTGGTATAAGTATTGCTACCTCAGCATTTTTTATTTTTTGTTTCCATTTCCGTTCTTTTCATCCCTTGCAGTCTGTGTGTGCCTTTTGATCTGAAGTGAGTCTCTTACAGGCAGCATGTATAAGGGTCTTGTTTTCCAATCCATTCAGCCACTCTATCCTTTGATTGGGCCATTTAACACATTTACATTGAAAAGAATTGTTGCTAGATATGTAGTTATTGTTATTTTATTATTCATATTACTAATTAATTAATTTTGTCTTTAAGACGTCTGTATAAGATGTCTTGTAATATTGGGTTGGTGGTAATGAACTCCTTTAGTGTTTTCTTGTCTGAGAAGCTCTTTGTCCTTCAGTTCTGAATGACAGCTTTGCTGGGTGGAGTCATCTTGGTTGTGGGTCCTTGCATTTATCACTTTGAACATTTTCTGCCATTCCCTCGGGCCTGTAGGGTGTCTTTTGAGAAATAAGCTGACAGTCTTAATTAAGAGAGTTCCCTTGTAGGTAACTAACTGCTTTTTTCTTGCTGCTTTTAAGATTCTCTTTGTCTTTAACCTTTGGCATTTTAATTATGATGTGTCTTAGTGTGGGCCTATTTGAGTTCATCTTGTTCAGGATTCTATGCACTCCCTGAGCTTGTATGTCTATTTTCTTTGCCAGGTTACTAGAGTTTTCAGTCATTATTTCTTCAAATACATTCTTGATCCTTTGCTCCCTTGCTTCTCCTTCTGGTACTACTATGATATGAATATTTTTACACTTGATGTTGTCCCAGAGGTTCCTTAAACTATCTTCAATTTTTAAAATTATTATTATTTTTTTTTCTGTTCTGATTGGGTTATTTCATCTACCTTGTCTTCTAAATCACTGATTTGATCCTCTGCTTCATCTAATTTGCTGTTGATTTCCTCTAGTGTATTTTTCATTTCAGTTATTGTATGTCTCATTTCTGACTGGTTCTTTCTTATGTTTTCTATCTCCATTTTTATGTTTTCCATCTGTTTGTTTAAGTTCTCTCTGAGATCACTGAACACACTTATAACCAGTGTTTTGAACTCTGTGTCTGGTAGATTGCTTATCTCCATTTTATTTATTTATTTTTTCCATTTATTTGTTTTGTTTCATTTTGGGGGAGCTTAGTTCTCGTCTTTTCTTTGGATCATGCTTCTTTGTCTCCTCATTTTGGCTGCCTCCCTGTGTTTGTTTCTATGTATAAGGTAGGGCTGCTATGTCTCCCATTTTTAGTAGAGTGGCCTTATACATGATGATAGTTGTGCTGTAGGGCCTAGTGGCATAATCTCCCTCATCACCTGAGCTAGTTGCTCTAGGTGTGTCGCTTGTGTAGGGTGTAGGTACCCTTCTGTTATTGTTGAGTCTTGCTTGTTTGCACATCAGTGGGATGAAAACAGCTCACTGATGACTACAGTGGAAGAGTTGTGGTGCAAGATCTGACTCTACAATGCAGGCTCGCTTCTGAAGGGCTCTGGTGCTTGCTCAGCCTCCCCCTTCAGTGTGTCATCCTTGGAGGCAGCTGGGTGATGCTCTAACTCAGTGGACTTCTCCTAGGCACTGAAACCCTGGTTTGGGGAGCTTGGGTTTGTGGTTGAACCCTTCGTTTATTCATGGGGGACCTCTGCAGTCAAGATATCCTTCCCAATTTTTAATGGTCACATGTGGGTCTGGGTACAGACAGCTGTTTTGAATCTCTAAGTTCCTTTTACCACTTCAAGGTGGCTTCTTAGTTGTATGACTTCAGTTCAGTTAGACTTCAGGTGATTTTCAATGATGATTAGTCTGTTGTTATAATTTTGATATGGTTGTGAGAAGAGGTAAGCACAGTGTTTACTTACTCTGCCATCTTGACTGGAAATCCTACAAAATCTTAAAAGGAATTTGTCATGGTCTGAAAACTGGTTAGTGGCTCATAATCAGCTATAGCTAAGATACTTAACTGTCATCCAATTTAATTTCTATAATTGTACCTCTTCAAAAAATGAACATAAAGTCAGTGAAAAACTGACAATCCCTTTACTGATTATAATGTCTCCTTTCCCTTCCTGGGATACTAAATTTTCATAACATACCTATTCTAAATTAGAAAATAAAAGAGTTCCAGTAGATAAGTTAAATTTTTCATGGATATATGTTTAACAATTGAGAAGGCAAAAGGTAACTGATGGGAAATTGTACATTTTGTAGGTGAACACAAATTACTGAATCATAAAACTTGCCATTATTTATTAATCCCTTGAAAAATGTTCTCTAGATTCAGTTTGCAAAATGACATCTTTCTATTTTTATGTTACATTCTAGAAACAGAGCAACAATTGATTTGCATGCAATGCTACATTTTCACTGAACTGTGAATTTTATTAATAATATCTATATGCACGCATCTACCAAACATAGAAACAAATCCTCAAAATGTTTACAATGAGTACAATCATAACACAATTAGTTATGTTACTTCATGAAATAAAATATTTTCTAAGACCTGACTTTTGAAAATAGTAACTCCATTAGACAAAATAGTACACAAATAACCCTGATTGTTATATATTTATATTTATTTACATTATATTTACATTAATCATAGTTAAAGAAAACCTGTAATGACAACAACAACAACAACAAAAAACCCCTCAGGTTTGTGTGAAATTTGCAATTATTTAAAGGTGATTTGAAAAAGTTACTATTGAACAGGATGGAATTAAGTGATTGAAATATTTCCTAAACTATAACTATCTCACTGAAAGTGTTTGATAAGTGTTTTATAAGTCCTTTGCTTCTTTTTTATTTTTTTGTGATTCTTAACATTCTGTTTCAAAGCCAAAGATGATATCTTTATCCATGTTACTAGCATGGTATTTAAGGAGAGACCGACCGCCTACTGTCCACAGCTGTTTTTAATTCACAAGCAATTGAAGTAAGTCAAGCATTACTAGTGAGCTCTTTCTGCTTCTTGCAATGTTATTTCATCTGGAAGCCATTATGCAAACTAAGAGCATCCTAAGATAGGTACCCCACTTAAACGTGTTCAGTAGGGGTTCCAACTTTTGTCATTTTTGGCAAATTGTGTCATTAAATTGCATATGCCATACCATTGGTAGTCATGATTGGATTAGTAAATGTGTTCATAAACTCCGTGACTTGACAAACTTAATTTTTCTCAGAGTCAAATATAAAGTAAATTTCTAAATATTACTAATGTGGTAAACTAAGTTTGTTTTTTGAAATCATTCAATTAATTATATATTATAAAATTTAGAAATGGATAATGTGAACATGCCAATTTTAATATAAATTTTAGGTAATAGGTTAATTGTGGTAAATGTTATGGTGTGTACAGTCTAATTCTAGGATGGAAAAGCCTAGAAAATCTGGTTTAACTAATTGATATCAGAAGCACTAAATCAACTGGACCAATTAGATTTTAAGATGAGGTTCTGCATGAATTTGGAGAGATACACAATTATTTCTTACCCATATCCTAGAAATGCATTAGGGGCTTCAAGGCATCTGATTCTTTTATTTACACTTCAAACATGCAAAGCTCTGGGTGTGTGTGTGTGTGTGTGTGTGTGTGTGTGAGTGTGGTGCAGTAGTAGTAGTAGTAGTAGTAGTCATAGATACAAATATATGAAGGTGACAATCTCCACTTATGTATGGCATTTTAATCTCCCATTGACTATAGGTATTACATGAAGCATGCTTCATAATGTATGTCAAAACCATTTTATTTTCCATTATAACTATAGATGAAAAAATTTAAAAATGCATTGAAGCCCACATTTTAGAGTTTCCTCCAAATTCTTCCCATCTCCAACTCCTCTAATTCTAGAAAAGTATTACAAATGCACACAAAGATATATTAGAGCCACTAATCCACAAATTTAGTCATCTTTTCTTAATTTTCAGTCTTGAGTATTTATTTTTTAAACTGCCTTATCATCTAGGAAACTTGTCTTTGATTTCTATGACAAAAGATGATTTCATATTTTCTTCTTTCTCCTCTTTCCCATCTCCTTCATGACTTTTGCCCTTTCCTACTGCTTCGAATAATTTGTAGAGTTTTCTCCTTAACTCTCCTACCTTAAGTTCATCTCTTTTTAGATGTCTTATAATTATTATTTTAAATTGTTTATCAATAGCCATGGTGTTCCTTCCAAGTTTTAAAACACTTTCTACTAGTACACTGGCAATGCTGCTGACAAAACTATAAAGCAGCATTGTCTGATAGGGCTTGCTGTGGAGACAAAAATATTCTGTGTCTTGTTCGATATGGTATCACTAACCACATTTGGATACTGAGCACTTGAATTGTGGCTAGTAAGACTGAGAATCTGAATTTTAAATTTTATTTCATTTTAATTCTAGCAGCCACATGTTGCTAGTACCTGCTTTATTGGACTATGCAGCTGTCAAACTATGTTCAGAATTTCCTGTCTTCTTTCTCTAGATTTACTGTTGCCATGATTGCCACATATATTAAATGAGTAAATAAAAACATTCACATATGAATTAACACATGTATTACTACATGAAGCACAGGCCTCAGATATTGATAGTTCTATTCTACTTTCTCCTTGATCTGTATATTGAGAATAAGGTCGAATCTGTTGTGTTTATGATTTCCTTTCCCTTTAGTTTATTTCACAGTCTCTCTAAGTTTCATTTTCTTTTACTTGAATCACCAATTTTAGCTTCCTATAGCATGTTCAAAATTAGGACTTAAGCTGAGATATTGCCCACCTGGAAAGGCCTCCCCTACACCCACCATGATCTTTAGAATTTTTAACAGAAAGAGCACGGGGTTCAGAACAATGGAAAGTGTTCTAACCTGGGGGCTATCTCTTTAAATCATTGTAAGGACAACTGCACTTCATGAAGTTTTTAGATCGGGCGTCTCCTGCTTGGAGAAGGCTTCCCTGACTACACACACCAAAGTAGATCCTGACTACCAAAGACATCCCCTGCCTGCTTCGTTTTCTTTATAGTCCTTATGAGGTTCTGAAATTATGATTATTTCTTTATTGCTTCTAGCAGTAGTCACTAAAGACATAAGGAAATAGAATAATTTCATCAAAATAGTGTATTTCTGCAGACGCATATTCATTCTATGAGGCATAGCCCCGTTCTGTATTGCTCAGCACAGTATCTCCAAAGTCTTTCAAGCGTGGTGCCAGCACCATAGCCGATACTCAATAATTAGCTATTGAATGAATACATAAATAAGTGCCCAATTTAGGGGTTGGTGTAGACCATCCTCGTCTTAGCTTCTAGTTTTGGCATTTCCTTCCTGTATGATGCTCAGTCTCTTCTCTTATTCTGGTAAGTTTGAGGAACATAGAAATTTACCCTATCTACCCTCTTTTTGAAAATTAGGCTCAGATGAGACAAACTTAAGTATCTGGAACTAAAACTATAACTATTATAAATTGAATATGCTGTAGCTCTGAGTTCTCCATTTCTATTTACAGGCATAATATATAACACCTACTGGTGGCTATGCTCCTTGCTTGTAGTTATTAGGAACTTGGGACTTTTTTGGACTTGATTTTGGATATCTCTATATTTTGAATGCATTAGTAATAATCTGTAAAATGTAACTTTTTGTCACACACAAATGAAACAAGGGTTTTTCTGTTCTCTCTCTCTTTCTCTCTCTCCTCCCTTCCTTCCCCCAAATGTGCTATTTCCCCTGTAATAATGAGCACAATATTTATCACTGACTAAGTCTTACTATGGACCGAGAACACTGCTCTTAGTGTTTTGTTACTCCACATTCAGTGGCTTTGTATTTTACTCATGAAGAATATGAGGCTCATAGGATTAGGAAATTTGTCCAAGGTCACAAATTTACTAAGTGGCAGATCCAAGGTTTTACTATATTTCTTTTTGATAATAAAGCCTCAGATAATGTCTAATTTTTAAAATAAATTGTCACATATTAAAGTGGGTGAGATTGCTAAAAGTAGAATTTATTAGGGAGAGAGTCTTAGGAATTGCAAATAACTTATCATGTAAATGAGAATGAGTTTCAGGTTACTTTAGTGTTCAGGGATCTCTAATCTCCTCTGGCTAGGGAAGAAAAGAAACCTGAACAGCATCATCTACTGACATGATGAGGTTTGTTCTTAAAGGTACTACTAACATTTAATTCCCAATTCAGTCATTTATTTTTCTATAATTACAATTATAATCCTGTGCAACAATCTTGAAAATATTTGAGCATATTATGAAGCACCCTTAGTTCCTCGATAAGAATTAAATGAGGAGCTAGAAAATGACAAGATGAAGTGAAATGAAATTTTAACCCGAAGTGAATGTACACTGTTCTGTGTGTGTGTGTGTGTGTGTGTGTGTGTGTGTGTTTTCAAGAAAATGTAAACAAAGCATAATGGTTTAAAAAAGTCATTTGATTTTTGGTAAAAAAAAATTAAGGTATGGAATATATAATTTAAGATATCCTTTCTGACCTTCTCTCAGTTTAAAATTAAATTTAATAAATTCAAATACAGAGTTATTTAATGTTTCAATGCATTTAAATTAATTTATATTAACATTTAACTTCTTTACTTTCTTAAAGGTCTTAGAAAAACCACACAAGGAACAAGAAGTAATCTACATGAAAAAATTCCTTAGGAAACTGTAAAGTGTTTGTATCTATGTGCATGTGCGTGCACATAGGCAAGTGTGTGGGTGTGTTTGCTAGAGAACATTTTATGAGGGCATTTACAGACATAATCATGAGCAAATGTAGGGTTTTTTTTTTAATAGCCAAGGCAAATGAAGCATGCCCTCAATTAGAAACTTCTGAAAATACACAGTGATAACCTACTGAGAATGGAATTGCTTTCTTCACAGCATCATACCCACCTCTCTTTAGAAGCACAGAGTATAGAGTATAAGTGTTATAAGTGCAATATGCTCTTCTTGAATCATTTTAGTTCATTAAAAGCATTTTGTACTTCAAATAACATTCCAAGATTATACATTTGATATCTCAAAAATATGCCCATGCTGCTCTTAGAGTTTAGAATATGGAATAAGTGAACCTCAAAAGTCTTAGAACTTACGTGTTACATAAGTGAGTGTGAAAAACTTCAGATTACTAGGCTTTTCTGATACACCTGAAACATTTAAATCTCCAGTTCACTAATGTGTGATTATTCTGTTTTAAGTAGTTGAAGTTTAATTTTCTACATCCTTAAACAAAAATTCAGAAAAAGGCATTTCTTACCTTATGTTAAAAGAAAAATAAACAGATTCCCAGGAGAGAGTTGGGCATTGTTATACCTGAATTTTAGGAATTACAAAGCAGAAAAAAGAAAAAAAATCAATACCAAACCTTTATACCTACAATTCCTGTCTTTGGTGTTATTGTAAATGGTATTTTTTTTAAAACTTCAATATACAAATTTTTATTGCTAGAGCATAGATATAAAATTGATTCTTACATATTGATTTTTACCCTATAACCTTAATAAACTCAATTTTTAATTCTAATTCTTTTCTGTTGGCTAAGGACTTGCAGCACTCTGCTCCCATTTCCCTTCTCCATTTCTTTGTCATATATTTAATATTTACATGTATTATAAACACACACTATATTGCCATTACCTCTGTTTCAGACAATTGTCATTTAGTGTCATTCAAGATAAGAAAGCATGACTTTGACATTTACCTTTATTTCATTTTCAGCACTCTATTTTTTAGTGTGTGTGCAGAAAGAAATAGACTTATGTTTTTATCTAGTATAATATTCCTTCTGCCTGAAGACTTTCCTTAATCTTCATTGAACTACAGGTATATTACCAATTAATTCTCTAATGTTTATTACCTGAAAGTCTTTATTTTCCCTTCATTTTTGAAATATACTTACATTGGGTATAGAATAATAGTTCCACAATGTTATCTTGTTTTGTTTACTTTTTTAGAATGTATAAAATACCATTCCCTTGTGTTCTGGCTTGCATACTTTTTGAGAAGTCTGTCTTCATTCTTTCCTTTGTTTCCCTTATATAATGAGGTTTTGTTTTGTTTTGTTTTTTGTTTTATTCTGGCTGCAAGAAAGTTTTTTTCTTTGTCTTTTCTTCAAAGCAATTTCAATATGATATGACTGTGTATGTGTGTGTGATATTTGTTCTGTTTTGTATTTTTCTAGTTTCTTAAACATGTAACTTTTGAAAAACAATATGACAATTTTTTTCATCAAATATTTCTCTATGGTGTTCTCTCTCTTTTGGCATTCCAAATTGTACAGATGTTAAATCGTTATACATTATCTCGTAGTTCCTGGATGTTTTGTTTTGTTAGTTTTAGTCTCTCTCTCTCTCTCTCTCTCTCTCTCTGTCGCTCTCTCTCGCTCTCTCTCGCTCTCTCTCGCTCTCTCTGTCTCTCTCTCTCTCTCCCTCCCTCCCTTCCTCCCTCTCTCTCTCTCTCTGTTTTGTTTTATTTTTGCTTTGCTTTGTTTTAATTTGATTTGATTTGATTTGATTGAGCCTCATTCTGAGGCACTCTCTGTGTCCCTGTGTCTTAGGAGTAAGGTCTTCATAGACATTCTTCCCAGTCCTCAGCTGGAGTTCCATGTCCAGAACATATTCCTTCACCTCTCCTAGTAATAGAAGGATTTTTCTGGTCTTTTTCTTAGGCAATAATGTGTTTCCACAAGTGTCCTGAGGATGCTAGGACTTGTTATTCTTTGCCTATTAATTTAAGGTCTTTATTCCATAGGAAAAACAGGAGGAAGATTCCAGGCAGTGCTCTTTGCTATTTTGTGCAGTGGCTGCTGTCACCTTTCCCCAGGAATGGGCTACCAGGAATGTTTCTCAGGGCTCTCATCTGTCCCCAATTAATTATGTGAGCACACTTCATGTTCATGGCAAAAGTCCTGAGTGGGAGCTAATCCCTTTCATGTCTGTGTCTCCCGATGATTATATATTTTCTTACTTGATCTTAGGTAGTTTGTTACTTTTTGACTGGATTATTTTGGTCGTCTCCAGTGTCATCTGTCTAATAAACAAATGTTTGTTTATCTTAATTTGAGGCACCCATATTTTCTTAAATTATGCACTAATATTGCTCAACCTACTGACAGATTTTAGAAAATTTGTGGAATTTCAGGTTGTTCTTGTAAGGGTAGAAGTGACATTCTTTTTGTCTTTCTACATCATAATCAGAAGGCAAAATTCCTGTATATTAGAATCTATTACCTAATTATTATAGATGTGATTTTGTGATATGATTAATAAAATTTGACATCAGCCCACGGCGATGGTGGGCTACCCGCGCCCATCTGGCGTCACCCCACCATCCCAGGCCGCAGTCTCGCCATTCCGGATAATGATAAACTTAAGAAAACTTGAAAAGGCCAATCCTTTCTCGTTTAGAGAGTTTCTGAAAACCAGCAACCTCAGCCTGTCTAAAGAGGACACAGCCAACAGCAGACTTTATTCAGAGGAAGAGACGAGGCACTCCCTGAGTCTGGACTGCACGTCTCCAACTCCCCAAACACCAGAACAGCGTCTGGCCTGTTTCTCAAAGGCCCGACGGGTGTGGTGACCTGCTAAGCGCGGCGGCGCACGAGAACTTTGGGTGGAACAAGGCCTATCTGCCAGTGACTGCCCTTGTCCAGGGTCCCTGCTGGCCTGTGGCCCTGCAGCACGTGCATCTCCTTCTCCGGTTCATTGGAGCTGGAGGCGCTGGGGCCTCTGCCTCCGTGCATGCTGAGTGACTCCAACTCTCCCGTCTCTCACGCCAGGCGCCCCGGTGCCCCCCACGGAGAGTCTCTGGGGGTTCAGATGCTGCAGATAAGTTACGAAGCACTCAAAGATGAGCAGTCTAAGCTAAGAAGAAAGCTGACTGAGGTTCAGAGCTTCTCTGAGACACAGGCAGACAGGGTGAGGATGCTTGAGTGGAAATTAAAGCAAAAATGATAAAAGAGGAGAATGACTATCAGGACCTGGACTCCGTGGTCCAGCAGGTGGAGCAGAACCTGGAGCTGAGGACCCAAAGAGAGGTAAAGTGAGAAAATCACACCATAAAATTGACATAATGAGCTTACTCCCGGCACGGGCTTCTGACGCGGAGCATGAGAACAAAGCCCTGCGCGAGGGCCGGCCCGCCCGGCGCTGGGGAGGCTCCACACGCACGTGGCATCGCCAAACGCCGCGGAGTGCGGACGAATCAGCCGGTTTCTGGAGCTGAAATGTTGAATTTTCTTCCTGAAATTCTTAAATCCATAGACAGAATTTCTTAAACTAAAGACAAGGAGGAGTCATGAGAAACACAGAGGACGGGGGTACCCTGGTGCTGTAGTGACTAGGCTTTGGCGCTTCCAACGCCGCGGCCTAGGTTCGATTCCCGGCCAGGAAAACACAAAAAACCTCGCAATTCTGCTTACATCCTGAAATCACTACTTACTGGGTTTAAAAATGCCATTGTGTCTTTAAATGTACAGTCTTCACGTCCAGTAAAAGTATTCATCATGGGATACTGATTTCATGACCGGGAACGGCGTTACTAGCTAAGGGCGAGGAGGGGCTGCCCCACCTCCAGGTCGCGGTCGCACGTGCAGGCCCACAGCGTGCTGCTGCTGAAGCCCTGCTAGTTTTATAAACTTAGCATCTAGTGGAAGGGTTTGTATAAAAGCCACTGATTTTTTTAAGTGACTGAACATAGAAACAGCAGTTCTGTGATGCATGGTTTCCATTCTCATGCCAGAACATTCGCTGTCAGGTAAGTTCACTTGATCATCCCTCATTTTACAAGAAGAAAAAACACTAAATGAGCTGAAATTCAAATGGTTGCCTTGGACAGGGACTTGTGCCTTTTGCCCATCACTTAGTGACCCTTCTGGCTCACAGTGCGCTTCTGTAGCCTTCACGAGCCTGGCTCCTGTGGTTGGCGACCTGAGTGTGGACACCCAACGTGGGACGCGGCTGTCCTACCACAGGGACCAAGCTGTGCACAGGGACTCCTCACTAAAGCCATCGAAATGCACCTTTTTAGGTGCATTTGGAAAAGCTGCTTTTGGCTGGAGGGTTTTGATACACATTTCAAGTGGCCTTTTGTACAGTGTAGTTTAGAATTCGGGAATTTAGAGGACATGCTGAGTCCTCTGGGGTTAGCACAGGTCTCCCAGGGCCCTTTCTAACCACTGTCCTGTGTTGGGAGGCATTACATGCACTATGTGCCTTTTTGGCTGTTTTCCTATTGATGTGATTTTTAAAAATTTCCCCTCCTGTTCAAATTGCAAGCTTATTAAATAAATTCTGAAATTCAAAAAATAAATAAAATATAATTATTTTAAGTATTTCCTTTACATGCGTTGAACACCATGTCAGGTGGCATCATAATTTTTGCTTCAATCATCACATGTGGTATAAGAAACACATGAGATGAAGGATAGTAATTTTGGTTTTCTTTCATTTTTAACCCATTTTGTTGTTCTTCCCTTTTCTAAAGTTTCAAGCATTCTTCTGTTAATCACTTTGCTATTCATAGAATTCCCTTAGCCATTCTTTAAGAATGAGTTTGCTAGGAAAAATCTATCTTCTCCTTCATCTAAACATGTCTGTATTTCTCTGTATTTCTCTCCCAGTCCTGATACATATAACTGGATGTAGAATTTTCTTTTCGTTCAGTATTTAAAAATGTTTTACCATTTCCTTCTCCCCGTTCCCAGCAAGGTCCTGCTGATATTAGCTTGGGGCTGAAGCTGAGAGTGCCACCTAGCTCTGCCCCTGAGACTTTGCTCTGCCTCGTGGATGTCAGGTGGCCCTGGGGGCTTAGTTCTTCCCCCCAGTGCTTATGATGCGAGTGGGTGCTGTGGGTGTAGAAGTGGTGACTATCCCTGCTTTGCTCTCCCTCAGTTAATGTTGCCCAGTGGTGATGAAGGCTTAGTTCTTGGACCCCATTAACACTACCTTGGGGTGAAATGAGTATGCCACCTGCCACCTGCCTCTACTGTCTGAGGGGTCAAAAACCAAGTCACTGCTCGGTCCAATTGACATCATCCTGCCTCTTGTTTCCATGGTTGGGCACAGAGTTTACGGTCAGCTCTTTACTAGGCCCTGCTGAAGCCTCAGGGGTGGAGAATGTGGGAAAGGAGGCGCAGTTTCTCTGTCGAAGTTTGGCTGGAGTAGGGTTAGTATTGCCAAAAAGTTTTCTGTTGCTAAACCTCCATTTTCTTGGTTCTTTGGCTAGGGGGAACAGTTTTTAATGGAGTTTTTTATCTGCTCCCATAGGCAATCCAGGACAGAAGCTTTTCCAACACCCTGTAGAGGTGTGTGAAACTAACCAGGAGACCACAAGAACTCACTGCCATTTGTTAGCTAGGGCAAGAAAGCATTTAAAGAGATCCCTGGGTGTGGGGCTGGAGGAGGCGGAGTCTGGTTTCCACCGTTCAGCTTAGGTTTCCTGTAAGACAGCAGTAATATCACAGTGTGGAGGCCATGGGTGAAACGCGGATTCAGAAAAAATGAGAAAGCAGTGTGGAGAAAACGTGTGTCTGTTTCTCTCTGGAGCTATATTTGATAAACACTATTATGTATTTTTTTCAAAGTCATTTTCCTTTATTATATATAAATGTTAGTCTGAGTCTATTAAAACACATTTGACACCTTGGAAGAATAGGGGAAATAGATAGATATAAAATGAGCTACTAGGCGGCACATTTAAGTAGTTTGTTTTTCACAAAGTGTCCCAAAAAGGAGACAAGGTGTCTGACATCTAGTCTTTTAAGTGTCTTTCTCTCCAAAACATATCTGAACATCCAAATGTGGAAGGGAGGAAATTGGGTACTTCAAATTGACTCTTTTAAGAGCTTTTCTCTAGCTCTTGAAGAGATTTGTTCATTTCTAAGAGATTTATTTTGTTATTATCACATCAGAAATGCACTAGGAAGAAAGAAAAAGACTTTTGTTAGCTCAGAACGATAGTAAATCAGCTATCCTAAGTGCATTTCTGTCTTAAAGATTTATTTTGTTTTGTTATAATTGAGATGAGTCAAGGAGACAACAGTATGGAAACACTTTTGATTCTGCATCAGGACAAAGGTCAGTAATGTAAGACTGAAGTATCCTCACAGTAAAAACAATTTCTAAATATCTGTTGATGGGAAATAGTGCTCTAGTGGGGATTAGATCTGTCAGTATACAACACAAGGCAGAATACAGCACAACACTAAGAGCCTGCTGTCAACCAAAAGGTTATCGAAGAAGCAAGTGTTTTAAAAAATATATTTTGTACTCTATATTTTGGATACATTAAGAAAGCTAAATATAGAATAGCAATTGCTGTTTCACTGAGATCATCTGCTGCATGCATTTTGAGATAGCTCAATTTTTATAGGAGAAAGACTTCCAATTTTTATAATACATTAAACATAGATTTTTTTTTTCAGGCACCAATTTACCTCACATAATTAAAGCTTCTGACTTTTAGATTAATTTTCCATATTCCATTCCAAATTTTTACATAGAGAATTAGTTATAATAGATAAAGAAGACAACTCTGAGAAAAGTTCTAATCTTTGCAATATGATCTATGAGCTTTGTGTGTTTGGGAAAAATTTGTAACTTTTCTTAGTACCAATATTTCTATCCATTTTTCAAGGATAATAAAGCCTATCCATTAGGAAAAATTTAAAGTATACTTATGAGTTACAACATACTGTGTGCTCTATGAATAGTACACGTTGTTTATAATCTTCGTCTTAAGAATGCGTACTACCACAAGCATTTTGGGAATCAGCAGTGTCATATTTTTAATCCTCTCATACGAGTGGCCTGTATTTTCCCCACTATGTGGTGTCAGAAAACAAAAGAACATGTTAAATATCAAAAAAAAAACCCTAACATGCTAATTTTTTGAATTTGACATTTTGTTAGGATAATGTAATAAAACATTCTGTTTTATTAAATGGTTTTTGTACTTTCCTGAAATAATAAACTCTTAACTTTCTAGTGCTATTTCTTAAGGCTGAATTTTTACTTGCTAGACCTATTAGTGTCACAAACACTCAGGAGTATTTTGTAACCTTTTCTTCTTCCTGCTATTCATCCATCAGAATCACTTCATTCAATGATCAATAAGTATTTTTCAAATGCCTTACATTCCAGACACTCTGTCAAGCAAAGGAGATGCAAATGTTGACCAGAATGAGATATGCTTCTTGTGCTAATGGAGTTTATAATCTCATATGAGAAACAGCAGCAATCAAAAATAAAAAATGCATGTATAATTACAACTTCTGATTTTGCATGAAGGAATTGAAAAGTTCTACAGGAAACTATGGAATAATACTTGAGAATTTCTTGGTCTCATCAAAGATCAAGGCTTTGGGTTTGGATGTGAATCTGGGCAAACTTTGAGACATCTAATAGCAGAGAACAAATTGAGACTTTCTTTAACACACACGTCTAAAACTCAAAATAGAGTTCAAGGATGAAATTATAAATCTGAGAGTTACTTGCATATATGAGATTGGGATTAAAATTGTGAATGTGGATTGATATTGCCGAGAGTTACAACACAATGTAAAAAAATGGAAAGGTTGGGTGACAGAGGGGACAAGTAACTCCACAACATTTTTTAGTCTGATAGAGGAAGATGAAACCATAACGGAGCTCAAAGATTAATGGCCATCGAGGTAGAAAATAAAATGCAAACAGTGACAACCATGGCTCTGTGATATAATAAAATAAATTTGAATTTGAATTTGCAATAGATTCAGAGCCTTTGCCTAGAGGGTTTCTACCTCAGTTCAGGTAACATGTTAAATCAATCAGAACAGGAATTACCAATAAATGAGGGGAATTAGGCTGGTAAGTTTGCTAGAAGAGATAATGAACTAGGTAGAACGACCTTAGATATAGAGTTTATTTTTGTCAAGACAAAACGTGAGTAGGCACAAAACACATTTGTGGAAGCACGAACTTTGAGTCAGGGAAAATATTTTGAATAATCATGCTTTCATGTGTATTCATAGACCTTTAGGGACATTTTCTTAACTTCCATAAAAATATATGAGTTCATACTTCAAATGTAAAATTTGAGGAAAGTATATACTTATTTTTAAATGTAATGCGATCACCTCCATACTATCACATTCGAAACTCATTGCCTTCACCACATAGCAAACAGTTGAAGCAGGAAATAGAAATTTAATCATCTGAGATTTCTTTTTATGTTTTTTCTTTGAATAATGCACATTCCCTTGCATTCACAATTACTTGAATCTATCAAGTATATCAAATAAAACAATATGTTTTTAAAGCAGTGGCTCTTTTATTTTTGATGGATAAAATGTAAAATGTAAAAGCAGATAAACACCATGCCCTGTTTTAGGGCTATTTTAGATTAATAGATACCCTTTTCATATAAAATTTCCAAGATAATTACTTATCAAACACTAAACCCTCTTTAACAGTGCAATAGACATAACAATAAACCAGCTATGACTATTTTTATTGGTTTAGTGTTTGAATTAAAAATGAAGTAGTGCCCTAATTATCGTGATGAAATGTTTAAGGTAGCTGACTTAAACTACAACAAAGTAATTTTAATGTTACTTTTCATAAATCTTAAGAATATAGAAAAATGAAACAACTACATTGTGTAGGTTACAATTTAGCATGCTGCTCTCAAATACATATAATATTAAATACAGAATTATTTACAAAATATAAAACCCTATCTTAAATACAAATATAGATGAAATGGTGGGGTTGGTCCATTAATCCATCTATATATTTGGGAAAAATGATTTGGAAAATTTTTTTAAAAATGGGTTTATTTGAAATTATAAAACTACATTTTAAAGATATGAAAAACTGTATCAAAATTTTTAAAAAATGTTTTTAACCTCATAATGTGAGAGTAGCAAAATTCATATATAGAGGTGAATTTATATTAACTTTTATATTAAATTTACATTAAATTTATTGCTCTTATTATTTAACAAATTAGTCATGTGTGTTTGCAATGATTTCAGTTTTATTATCCTTTTAGTAGCCAAGAAATCCATCCAGAGTCTCTCCAAGTACGTTCAGAACTCTGGATCATAACACATATGATAGCAAAATCAATGAGAGACAAAAGTAGTACTTGCTTAGAATGTAAGGCTCCAGAATCTCATCATTAAGAGAGTTTGCCAGCTGGATAGAAGCATTTTGACTTCATTAAGCAAGTTTATTTTTGTTATAGCAATAACATTTATAATTGCACTAGGGTGGCAGTCAAACAAATTTGATTACAAAAAAAATTTAACAGGACTTTAAATGGCAATGCCTCTGACGCTACAGTTTATGCCGTTTTACAGTTAAATGCAACAGCATTACTGTAAGGATATTCATCATCCCCAAAAGCTGCCTCAAAATGAAAGAGGAGGCCCAAGCTCCAGTTGTCCTCCTTCTACTGGGCAATACAAGACACACTTTCTTTTTTGAACCAGGACACATGGGTATAAGCATGGAACACCCTGGGACTAGGAGGCCCCACATGGATTTTCAGTCATGATTTTCTGTACTCAGCTGGTCAGATGGGCATTTTCTCGGTACATTGTTGGCCCTAAGGACAGAGCTCTGTGGAGTTCTCTGAAAGCTAGGTTCAAATTACGAGTATCAATGTTTTCAACAAAGTATGCTGATAAGCTAGTACAAGCTGTAATTTGCCTTAGTCCATGGTGACCAAAAAATATCATTATTAATCAATATATGATATGCTTTGTCTAGTCGTCAATACCATTTCAGTACCTCATCTCTGAATTTAACAAATAAGCACAGACTAATTTCAGATTCTCATAGCCTAGTACTTATTTCTTTTTTGTTCATTTTTATTTTCTTCTTCAGTAACAAGTTATTTAATAAGGTGTTTAACTTGGATATCTTGCTATTATAAAACATTTCATGTGTGTTTTACATATAGATAAAGTTGTAGTACTTTGTATCATCATTTTCACCAAGTGGTAGAGTCTTTAGATTTATTTCAATAAGTTCATATATGAGTGGGGGGACACAAAAAAACACCCAGAATTATTTTCCAGTGGGTAGGCCCCTTATAGTACAGGCTTCCCTCACTAGATAAGTGTTCTAGAAACTTATCTGCATTAATGTACCAGCTGGTGGTGTTGTGAGAAGCTAAGTTGAGCTTCAGTTTCTTTCTTCCTTTCTTTTTTCTTTTTCTTTTTCTTTTTTTTGAGGCTCTTTCAACGTCTTTGCTCATTTCATGATGGGTGATTTCCATGGAACAATATGCTACGTGACCATGCACCTGCCCACAATGCACCTGCTCACACTCACTAAGTGTTTATTCAGTTTTTGACCCAAAACGGCATGGCCCCTGTGCCCCACACTCCCTATTCAATAACCTGTTCTCACCCCAAGTGACATTTCTGTTTCTCCAGATGAAAAAAGTCCTCAAAGGGGGAATATTTTGCTGATGTGGAAGAGGTGAAACAAACAAAGGCAGAAGCACTGAAAGGCATCAAAATTGACGAGTTCTAACACTGTTTTGAGCAGTGGAAAAAGCATCTTCATAGATGTATTGCATCAAATGGAGAGTACTTTGAAGGTGACTGAAGTTTAAACATGTAAGAATGAATACATAAATTTTTATAAATAAATTATGAATTTTTGGGGGTCCTCCCCCACCTGTAAAGTATGAAAATGTGGGCTTGAAATTACGTGCAAAAGAAAAATAAGAACACTCATGCAAATAAAGCAATATTAGAACAAATGATGGAGAAGAGACACTATTGAGGAATTATATTTAGGAACAGAAGAATCTTGAGAAAACTGGAAAAAGTGAAATTTAGCAATTGAAATCATTTAAAAATATCTATCAGTAAATGAGATTTAAAATTGCTAAATGATATAGGTAATGGGGTTCATGTAAAATAACAGAATAAGTGGAATATAAAAAGTATTTAAATATGGTTTAAGAATTTTTTTCTGAGTACACAGGGTGAATATAAAGATAAAAAGCAAATCATGTCCCAGGACATTGAAAAAACATTAATTAATTAATACTGAGACATATGCTAGTAAAGTTACTAGGCAATTGTATTTACAAAAAAAAAAAAAAAAGTAGAAGGGCAAACAATAAAGTGAATAAAGAAAAAAAGAGTCATTGATAATGGCAAAAAATTACAATGGTCCTTGCCATCTTTAAAGCAGGATTCAAAGTGAGAAGAAAATGGAACAATTTCTACCAAGTTCTTAGGAATCTCTGGCATGATACAATTAGTTTATATTCTACTAAAAAGTCTTTCACTTATAAGGGAAAGCAGCAAATATTTTTCAATATACAAGACCTTTAAGAAAGCAGCTTGTGGAAATTATAGTTTAGCCAGGAGACAGAATATTAGTGAAATTGTAACAAAAAATTGAAAGTAAGTTTTAAAACCATAACATATAGACCTAAGGTTAAAATAATCAAAGAATAATGATTACAGAATTTTGGCTCTTTAAATAATGCAGAAATAATAATATCATAACATAATTCAGGCTGTGCAAGTGGAGAAAAGATGAGCTTCTAATTATTATTTTAAAATGTATTTTTAAAGTTCTTCTAAATAGGTATCTTATATCTTGGCTCTGGTGCTTTTCTTCCATAGTATGGGTACAGAGCTGGATATACCAGCAGTGCCAAAAAAAGGTATACACATTTTAAGAGATGTTATCTATGTATTACTTTTTGAAGTTAAATTGAATTATGGTAGCAATGTGTAGTATGATATTCACTCAAAAGGTGGCACTAATCAAGTGAATGATAGCATCACCATGCGAGTAGCCAGACAGTCAAAGAAAATGGCGAAAGCACAGTTGTCATTTGAGGAGCGCAAGACCATTTCTGAAGTGGTATTTGAAATTTGAGCACATTGTTTGAATTTCCCCCACATTCTCCTGACTTAACACCCCTTGAATCCTACCTGCAGGTGCCCTTATAAGATGTGGTGTGCCATAGAAAACCAACTACATTGATGGTACTTTGGGAAGAAATTTAAACGGCATGCGCAGCAATACAAGTAGATTCTTTGGTCAACATTGCTCAAGTAGTAGTTTGCTGTAATCAAAAGTGTCTGGATGCTAATGAGCACCTTTTGTGATTACAGAAGTCAGATGTGACTTGTATCAATCTTTTGTTATCATTACATATTGAGTATTACAATTTTAATACATTTTTTCCTTTTTAAAAATGTGGATACATTTTTTTGGCTCCCTTCGTATGATAGGTATATCATGAATCTTAATTGTAAAAGGCACGAGTTAAGTTTTCAATTTATTGTTTTTCTGTAACTTTTCTTAAACTAAATAATTGAAAATATATAGGTGCTATGATATTTTCAAAAATTTATATGCTTTATATATTTCAAGCTATTTTTTAATGTAAAACAGGAAAACATATTCACGACTCATCAACCTGCTGGAATGGGCGCTCTAACAGTCTAGAGCTGTCTATACTTCTATGATTTAATTGCACTTGGTTTAAATATGCAAATTTACTTCTCCATGTGTATCAATATTTGTCTTCATTAAAAGCATAATAGTTTAATCAATACTGTGCTATGAAATGTTTCAAAGAAAACTATATCAGAATGAAATAACCTTAAGCAGTGTTCAACCTTATGGCTTCCCTGGGCTACACTGGAAGAAGAATTGTCTTGGGCCACACATAAAATACAAGTACATTATACACTAATGATAGCTAATGAGCTAAAAAAAGGTCACAAAAATAATCTCATAATGTTTTAAGAATTTGTGTTGGGCCACATTCAAAGCTGTCCTGAATCACATTTCAAAGCTGTCCTGAGCTACAGGTTGGACATGCCTGCCTTAAAGACTTCAAACTGGCATTCCATTAAAAACATTTTTGTGTGTACTCTGGATGCACAGAAGTTGTTACTGGTTTGTGAATTTGTATCTATTGTATTGAATCTTTAAACATATAAATATTGGCTGCAGTATGCTCTTTATTAACTGTAATTTGTACTGTAATGAGAGGAAAATACCAGTATGTTTTCATTCACACAAATAAGATTTGGATTCAGCATTACATATTATTATTGAGAATAAATGAAGATAACCTTTCCTGCTTCAGTTTCTTGATAAAAGCAAACAAGATTATTTGGAATTTGCAGTGAAGAAATGAATTTGGTTCTTCAGCAGACTTACTTATTAGAATAATTTTCTAACATTTTCATATGAATCTCATATGGTAAAAAAATATACCATATCAAATGACATTCTTAAATCTGAAGTTAATGAGGCTCTAGTAATATCTATAAGTATTGATTTCCTAATAAACTAGGAAAGATCATAACTTATTTATTATGTGAAAATATTATGTATCTTGTATCTTCCTCCTGATCAAATAGGAATATAAGCTAAAATTTCAAATATCACTAATATTTTATAACACACAAAGGTAATTTTAGTATTCACTGGAGAGACAGAAATTTTTTCAAGTGCCTCTCTAATTTGAGCGTATATTAACATTGGTCTGATATCCATTCACAACATTAAAACACCTTAACCCAGTACTTTTAAATGTGTACTCTACCATCTTTATAATGTAGATGTCCCTTTCATGAGGTTATGTTATAAAATACAGTCACTCTACAGTCATCATTTCTGAGTGGATTTAAGATTTTTTTCCTTCTGTTATGGCTGCTATGACTTCAAATGCCCTTGCCCAGAGGAAAAATAAGCCTGTCAGATCAGTTTATAAATTTACTAGTTAAAAACCTCCTTTAGGACACACAGAAGTTATCTATATTGAATTAATTACCCAAACACCAACACACTTTATCTACATTCAAAACAGATTATTTCTGGGTTGAAGTGCCCTTCTGACTGACTTGCATTGATTTACACTAGTTTTACTGAAAATAATTGAATCATTTTGCCCTCTTTTTCTCTTTCTCACTAAAAATTTTTTTTTGCTTGATGGTAAAAATGTCATTTATTACAGAATCATTATTAACTACTAAGAAAGGCAGCCACATAAAACATACTTAACTTTGAAAACTGAAAACATGATAAATGTAAGCATGCTATTATTCAGAAACACGCAAAGTAACACAAAAATAAAATCCCATTTATCCATCTGATTTTCAAAAGCCAGGGTGTGGTGAAGTCAGTCTCATATCTTATTGAGGATTAACATTAATATGGTGTTCAGGAGAGTAACCTAAATATATTGATTAAAATTTTAATGTGCATAATCATTGAGCCAACATTTCCAGTTCTAGAATTCTATCCTACAAAAACAATCACATGTAAACAGAATGTTAAAACAGAAAGTTTTAAAATAGTTCATGGGAACATTACTTATGAGATCCTAGAAAGAGTACTACATATGTCATTGCTGAATATCACGATGGTCACCTTCGAAGTACTTTCCTTGGGAAAATATGTAGCGATGCTAGCACTCAGTCCACTCTTCAAAGCAATTTTGGAACTCCTTTTCTGAAATGGTCATCAGAGCTGTCGTTTTATGACCCTTGGCATCCTGAATGTCATCAAAGTGTCTTCCTTTCTACTCTTGATCTTAGCCAAAAGGCCGAGAAGCAATATGTCTTCCTTTCAATATTTCCTTTATTTCAGGTAAAGAAAAAATGTCCTTGGGGGCCAGATCAGGTGAGTAGGGAGGGTGTTCCAATACAGTTATCTGTGTACTGGCTAAAACTCCCTCACAGACAGTGCTGTGTGAGCTGGTACATTGTCATGATGCAAGAGCCATAAGTTGTGGGCAAAAAGTTCAGGTCATTTTTGTCTTTTTCATGCAGCCTTTTCAGCACTTCCAAATAATAAACTTGGTTGACTGTTTGTCCAGTTGGTATAAATTTATAGTGAACAAGCCCTCTGATATCAATACATTGAGTTCCCTAACATAGATTATACATAATAAAAGGAATGATTTTGAATAATATTTTAATGAATGTTGTGGTACTAATTCTTTTAATGTTTCATTTTCCTGTATATAAAAGCTAAAATTTCAACTGACAATTAATTGTACATTAGAGTGGTAGAGATAAATGGTACAAGTCTTGATGGACATATATATAGTAGTATTTCTGTGAATAACTAAATAGAAAAGCAAGTTATTTAATACCTTACTACTTTAAATATGTCACAATTATTTGCTCTGAATAATACAAAATCAATTTTAAAGTGCTTTATGAAAAGTGTTTTGTAGGTCATTTATATTTTATACATGATATCATAACATAATACATACATTTTTCCTGCTTTTTAAAAAATTTTATCAATTTATTGGAATAACTTTGGTTAGTATAAAAAATTACATAGGTTTCAACTGTACATTTCTATAATACATCACCTATCTATTGCATTGTGTATTCACTACCCAGAGTCAGTGCCCCTTTTATCACCATATATTTGACCCTCTTTAGAAGAGTATTTTTCCTATTTTTTAGAAGTTCTTTTAGTGTCTCTGGAACAATTTTGATATATCTATACATGAGGGCTGTTTGGAAAAAATCCAGCCATAAATACCTCTATTTTTCATATTACATGGCTAGACACTTTCCAGACATTCCTTGTATATAATTATAAATCTTTATACCTCTTTAAGAAATATATGTCATCTTGGTTAAAAATGGAATTTGAGTTTCAGATTTTATCTGCTCTGTAAAACATTCATAGAAATTAGATTTTTTTCCCCTCGATGAACAATGTAATAATAAAATATCCTTAAAAAATCAATGTAAAGAATGTTACCATTCATTATATTTACCAGTGCTAAAACTAAATTAACTTAGATAAATTAAATTATTCTCAAAAAATGATCAGAATGGCACCTGCATAGCTAATATATTGAGTGCAACTTAGAATTGTTTTTAATGTGTGGTACTAGAGGGGACTTATAAGGTGAAGGCATTAGGACTCCAAATATAGGTTAATTTCTTACCATTTTCTTTTTTCATTTCAATATTTGTCACTGGGCTAATACATTTGTCCCTTATTCTCTTTTTATTACACTGGGATTTTACAATTGTCAGGAGAATAAATTAATTCTCTATAGTTTTTTCTTTCTTTCTTTAGGACGATGCATTATTAAAGAACTTTATGCCATTGCAGTTTACTGCACTGTGAGTTCCAATTCATCTGACAAAGATATTACACAAATAGAAAGGGACTCTATACGTTTTGGAAAAAATAATTACAATAAAGAAAATGCTACAAATTTTATCATTTCTGACCTATATCCTATTTTGTCAGTCACTCTTGGTAAAGTAAAGCACATCCTAATAGCTATAGGTTTTTTCATAAGCACATCTGATATATTATTATTATTGAAAATATTCTGTAATACTTCTATAAGAACCATGCTTGGTTTAGGAAAATATCTTGTGTTTTATTTCTTATAAATCAACATTTTATCAATAAGATTTGCCTATGTCATTGTACTTTTACCAGAATTTAGTTTACATATATACTATAATTCTTTAAATTACATGTACCACCTGGAGCAATGAAAAGGCCAAATACCTTCTAAGTTTTATTCTAAATTTAGTTTTGCTGAATCCCTAAACAAAATAAAAGAGATGGACTGATTATAAGATTTGCAGTTCAACATCCTTTCATTGTTTTGCTATTATTTTATAATGAAAGTTGTCATCAATGACAAGATGTTCTGAAATTTGATTAGTAATAACAGTATATGTATTAAAAATAAATATTATCACTGGGTTTTTTTGAAGAATTTTTAGTCATTTACTTGCTTTAAAAGACTATACATGCACTGATTTGTTTTTTACTATAGTCATTCCCTTTAAACATTACTTTAATGTTTAATGACAAAATTGACATAATGTTAAAATTTACTGATATTTGTATATTTTAGATGAGCTACTTTTGAAACTAAACTTGTTTGTACTTCATAACATACAGGGTCAGCACCAATAATTCTTCTTTTTTATGAGCTGGTAATCTATACCAAATGTTTTATTATAAAATCATAAACATGGATGGTTATGATTTTGTAATAAAGTCATAATTCAAATCTGGGCATTACTTCTGCTGAATCCTATATAATCTATTTTGATGATTTAGTGATGTTTTCAAATTGATGTTTGGTAAACATACATTTTCAAAATAGTTGGAAAGTTTTCAAGGTTATGAATAAGTTGGTCATGAAAAGATGAATATTGTAGCTTCATTGACTTCATTAAGAATGCTCACAAGGAATATGAAATTTCTTAAAATTTCTTGGAGGATCATCAGTTGCAATCTGAGATATCTTCTTGCATACGTATGGCATTTACTTATTCATAACTCTTCAAGTTGTTTTTTTTAGAATCTGTTTGTAGGGTGACAGTTTTATCCTTCTCAGTCTTATCATCTTTCGGACAACCTGTGAATTCTAAAAAATGTTTACAAATAGAAATATTTGCATTTGAGAAAATTACAAATCCAATAATAGTTTTCTGCCTTACAAAGCTTTTCTTAGGAATTATAGTAAAAATAATTGAGTAATAATCAGCAGTTTAATTTTTATACCTGCTGCAATAACAAACATTTGGTTTTGTATTAATTCTCTGAAAATATATATCATTACTTTTTGGTGTGGGTATTTATATTCTGTCTGAGAAAATGTCCTACTATAATGCCATAAGATTTTCTATGATTTCTTTAGATAAATAAAGTTCACATTAGTATACACATTAGTTTTCTCAGATAATCTTCTGAACATTAGATATGAGTATGCCACAAATAAAATCGAGTATTTTATGAGTTTAGCAAGAGCACACTTTCATTTTCTCATTTTCTTATTACCTCAATTCTTCTTTTTTACTAGTAATACATTTAGAAATAGGATGCCAATTCTTAGCTATTAGTACAACTATTTATTATGTGCATGCATTTTCTTAGTGTTTAATATAAATATATGATAATTGTTGGTTATCTTCTCATTCTTTAGTTGAAAAGTATGCCCTTGCAAATAATATTAAAAAAATCAATAATTGCATGGTGCATCAATTGGTTATATATTTGCATATTATTATTCATAGCTAAATGTCCTTTCTCTTTTATTATCCTTTTCTCTCCCCCAAATATTATTCTAACTCAAAGTGTTAGCCTTTCTTCCCTATTCTTACATTTCTATAAAATGCTCATATATCTCTTTGACAGGTAATTATTTCCATGATTGCAAGATAATGAGACTATGCTCCAGGTGAGGAAGTCCATATATGTCACAGAAAGTGAGTCACATGACCAGAAAAATGTACCTGAAAAATTATCCAATGTATGCCTTGCCTCTACTTTAACTCCACTCTTGCCGTTGTGCATGCACATAACAAAATAGGCTACTTTCTTTAGCCTTTCCTGGACAGATAATATGCTTGGAAAAGGTCTTTGTAACAGAGTAGAATGTTGAGAGTGGGGGTATTACCACTATTATAGCATATTGAAGTCTTCTCTGAAATCAAACACCGTAGACAGGAATAAGATGTGCATAAACCTACCCATCCTCCTGCTCCTGAGTAAGGAAGGAATATATAATGCTTTTTTGTTTCAGTTCACACTGGCCAATTGATCTAAGATCAGGGTGGGAATTGGAATTACTTAGTCCATTATACAGACCTCAGTGGAGAACTGTAGTTCACAACTTTAAATAAAAGTGCCCTTTATAACATAGCATAATGCTTATGGTTTAGTTTTATCCAGTTGAAAATTATCTTCTAGGTAATCTGTCAATGACACAAAATGTCATCCGTGATGGATACAAGTTTAACTAGTTTCAAGGTTCGTTGATGTATATGGGCATGCAAAACACGTTTTTTAAAGAACATACACTTAAGAAAACAGATAAAATAACTAGGAGGGTGGGCTGATAAAATCCTGTAATTTTTTTTGTTACATTAGATCTAGCTGGATATAAATGCTTCTGTGTAGTCACATGGTATCTCCCCGCCATCATTCTTGACTTTGCCCACACAGATGCTTAACATTTTTCACCCAGTGCAAAGGTCATCCCTTATAGTGGTGTTCCATGGACTGCGTTTTGTTCTCTGGGCCATATAATGGACCTAAGTTTCATCACCTGTAATGATCTTCTCTAAGAAGTCATCACCTTTTGCAAAAATTTCAAAAAAATTCAAGGAACTTTTTCTGCTGTCAAGAATTCAGTAACAGCACATTGTTAGAATCAAATGTCTGGACACTGACATTTCCATGTGCACTGGGTGATAAATGTAAGCATCTGTGTCTGCAATGTCAAGAATGATGGAGGGGAGATACGATGTGACTACACAGGACTGGTTATATCCATATGTCTAATGCAACAAAACATATACAGTGGAGGCAAAATTTATCAGCCTGCTTTCCTATAAATAGAATTGACTGTGAACAACAAATATGTATGAATTCTAATAAAGCCAAACTAAATATACTCCACAATGCAACATTTTCTTAGCCAGATCTAAAGAAATTCCATAGCCTCCTACAATATCCCTCAACAGGCAGAGACAATGTGCTGTACAGAAATGGGATGGATCAACATATCACACAGTAAAAGTCTTATCATATAGCAGTAAAACATTTTATATTTGCAAATTTTTGAAAATCACATAACCATATGAACACATTAATGTCTGTCTCAAAATCTTAATGAGTCTCATATAAGCGAGGAACACTAAATCTTGAGCTTTACTAGATTCATGGTGAATTGAAGTTAATGATCATATATTTTTCATTTGTTTTCCTGCACCTCATTTTGTTAAAGGATGCATATGTGACAAAGCTATGTTTATCTGTAAGGTGTGTTCTCTATCATTCAGGAGCTCTTCTGGTTAAATATAAAACTGAACAAGAAAAAGAAAATGCAATTCACAAAATAGATATAACATCACTTTCTAACAATTAAGTATCAATAAAATACATGTTACTAAAATGGGAAAGACATAAAAACGACTAACAAAAATGACATTGATAAAGATATACTGTACAAGCAAGATAATTGATGTTAATATAAAGTGGTTTAACTTTCTTAAAGGAGACTGTTTGCGTATGAAGAGCTTTCAATTGTTTATGCACTTTAATATGCCAATAATAGCTTAATAATTTATCTTAAGTAGTCTGAGACAAATACAAATAATTTTGTTTCTATCCATTGCAACATTGTCTACTTTAACAACTGACTTCAAAATACTAAATGTGACATTATACTAGATTTATTTAATTTTATGTATGTACCTACACAATTAAGTTGACATTCATGTTTGCAAGACATTTGTATTACAATATTATCTGAAGTAAAAGTTGTACATAAAATGTCATGTAATTTTGTCATTATCTGGGAAATTGACAGATTGATATTTAAAAAGAAATGAACTAAAAATGTCCATAAAAATTAGCAGTAGTCAAATTTATATAGTTAAATATTTATGTAAATTTTTAAATGAAAGATGATATTTTATGGTATTATTTCAATTATTATAATTTACAAAATTTCCCAAAATGGACTATAAAAAGTACATTGTTTAGGACATCATATTTTATTTCTTTGCTTATTAGTTATTTGTTAAATATATAGTTGCATGAAACATATTTTAGCATTATTTCAAATTTTAAATTGTATAAAATGTGACTTTTTAAAATTCTTATATTGCTTCATTCTATTTAGTTAACTTGTGTGTAAAGACAATATTAAGTAAAATTTGAGCAATTTAGAGTGTGTTAAGCATTTTATCTAATCCAGATACTTTACACGTTTCAAATTCACCTAACAACCCAATCCAAATTTACAGACAAGGAAGCTGAGATTCTGAAACATTAGTCTAATCAATATGAAATAGCCAGAATAAGCAACATCAAAGTTTTAACCCCAAGTATTTTTATTCTCAATTCATGTAGTCCCTCCATGATATGACACTGCTTCACAAATTATAGGTAAGAGAGGAATATTGTATTAATATTTATTTATGGGATTGCTTATAATCAAGCAGCTTATGATGTGAAGTGACAAAATGACAATCTTTCATATAGCTCATTTGATGTCATTTAGCCAGATTTATTCATTTATTTAAAGATACAAAAAACCTACAAGTGACAATGGGCTAGATAAGTGTTATGGGCATTATACAGGGTCCAGCAGAAGTAACGCCCTTTTTAATGAACTGATAATCTATACCAAATCTTTTATTACAAAACCATAAGTATATAATTCTGTAACATGACAGTGAAAATATTGCCATGTTACAGAAAGGCATTATTTCTGCCAGACATTGTGCCTACATAAATGATACATCACTGTGTCATTTTAGAGATGCAGGTAATTTGGTGAGAGACAGAGTTGGTGGAATCTAATATGCATTCTAGTGTTTATTTGCTTTGCTGCCACAGTTTGGATATTAATTTTAATAATGAACTTAAACTTTGTTCATGTTTTCAACCTTGCTAAGAAATGATTCCATGTGTTTTATTTTATATAATAATTTAAAATTTTACCTACTGAACTTATTTAAATTTTATATTGTTATCTCTGTACATATGTTCAAAGGCCTTTAAAAATAGGCATGTTTACAATGGATAAAAATAAGGTGATTTTTTTTTTCTGAGGCACCTCGTTTAGATTTAGTGAAGCTCAGCTCAGATCAAATTACATGCTGAAACCGAATTCATGTATACCAATTATGTACAGTGCCACAATTAACTTAGAATTGCATGCTCATTATCCTGCTGTTTTGTTCCATTTTTGTTCACATGTCAAAAAAAATCAAATATAAATGCAATTACTTTCCAAGAGGAAATAAATGTCAGCAATTCCATATTCAAAAAGGCAACAATCACAATGCTAGATTACCAAAGCAATAACTTTGTGACGATAACAGGCAAGCAATTAACCCTGGAGCTAGATTATCAAATCATTCAAAGAAATCTTAGATCAATCGAGGAGAGTTGCAACGTGACTTTATAAGGTGAATGAAAAATATAAAAGTCATTTCTCCTCTTTGGGATGGCTATCTGACTTTTGTGTGTGTTTTTTTCTGTTGTGTTCATTGAGGTAGCATTGGTTTATAACTTTGTATAAGTTTCAGGGGCACATTGTAATTTTACATCTGTATACACTGCAATGTGCTCAGCACCAAAACTCTGGTTTCCATTTGTCACCATTCAGTTGACTCTCTTCACCTTTCCGCTCTCCTTCTACCTCCCTTCCCCTCTGGTAACCACTAATCTGTTATCTGCCTCTATAAGCTTCTTGTTTTTTTTAGTTTGTTTATTCACTTGTTTTGTTTTTTGTTTTTTATATTCCACATATAGTAATATGATTTTATTAACCTCTATCCAGCCCCCTCAATTTGATAGCAACATAATAATAGCAAAGAATCTCTACCAAATTTAAAAAGTTTTAAACTCCATCTCACCTAAATCTATATTGTGAGTATTTCTACGTCTATATTCCTCATATTGGGCCTTTATCTATTTATAAAGAAAAAATTAAATTGTTCCTTGGATAATGTACCATTATTATGTGAGTTTTTAATCGAAGAGAGGGAATAAACTCTGTGATAAAACATTATAATGGATGTTAAAATTTTTCTGAATGGCTGGATTCATTTTGTGAAATTAAGCTTTAATTTGTAATTATTAAAGAAATACAAAATAAATGTACATGCACACACATAGAAGTTTAATACAGAGCTCCATTAAGCAGTTAACCAAAACAGCCACTAGAAGCAAAAGATTGAATTATTTTATGTGCATTTAGCAGTGGTTTTATAAAAAGTTTTATCAGTCTGTGAAAGTTTAGGATGTAGGGGGAATTTAGAATTTTTAGAATCAAATCCTTTTATGTAACAGCTTAAAAACAATAAAACAACAACACACACAGAAACACACATACATACAACTCTTGAGAGCAGCCATGGCTTCTGAAGTTGTGTTCTGAAGCGGGCCAACTGAGGATAACACGAAAGCAAGCATAGACACTATGGCTCCTTCCTGTTCTTCATTCACGTACCTGTTGCTCTCTCTATTTCTTATAAAAACTTGTTCAATTTTATATTTTGAGAATCTAATATTTTCTCAAAATACTCAAACCAAAGTCTCAAAATAGGAAAAGGTAATAGAATGTAACTTTCCATTTTGGAGGCATTGATGAATAAATGTATGCTCTCTACAAAATAACAATAATTAAAATATTTCACTTTCATAAATGTGGCTTGCACCTCTAATATTAATATACCTTTTAGAATAAATGCTATTACTTTATTCCACCTACCCTTTTCTACCTTATAATAGAAACTATAGAAAGCCACTTTTAGAGGTGACTACCAGCCTGGCATCACCTCAGGCTTTCATCAGATGCTGCAAAAAAATGGCCTGAAGTAAATGAACTAAATGTCGCTGCACATCCCAGCTAGGTTCAGAGTAGGGGGAAGACGGGCAGAGGAGCCTGGGACAAGTCACAGTGCATGGACTCCACCTTAGAGATGGTCAGTTTGGAATAAACACTACAAGTTTCTTTTTATCATATGATTCTTCCCCAGCAACCTGAAAAATTGAATTTTATCTATAGTCATTTACATTTATTCATTAAAGAACAATAGTTTTATAGAGGCTTGAATGGTAGTTGAATAGTTAAGAAGTTTGCTGGATGACTTGCCAGTTTTCCTTTTAGAATTGTGTATGTTGTAGTTTGTGTTTCCTTGAGATCGATTATAAAATTATACTAGATTATATGAAACTTAAAGACTCAAGAATTAAACCCACTAATAGGCCTCTCAAAGGAAAGTGTACTACTCATTCCTAATTGGAGTAGCCAAAAATAGACAGTTATATTATTCATAAAAAGAGACTTGTTGGTATTATATTAGTCTGAGATGTGACATCTTTACCCTTCCTCATATATTTTTGTATACTTGTGTAACAATAGTTTACATTTTGAATAGCTTCCTCATATAAACTGATATTCTCCATAGATAAATATTCTTCCACTGTAAAATACTGTGTTATCCATTTATTAAACCATATAAAAGTTTTCAACTATGAAAGTTGAATGAATTTTGCACTTATGAACCTTTATGCATTTTAATCTAATATCACAGTGATGCAGAAACTTAAATTTTAATGTATTTACATATATTCAAAGATTAATGATTCTTTAAATTGCAATAGTAAATAAATGAATAGTTAATGGATATCATCTCTATGCTGAGTGTGTGTGTGTGTGTGTGTGTGTGTGTGTGTTAGTTAGGAATAATCTCCAGATATTGTAACACTGGGTATTCCATACCAATGACTTGCAGTCTAGCTTAAGAGTTATTTCTAAACCTGTGCTTTCACCTGCTGATTTACAAATTAAAAGTAAAAATACTTCTAAAAAGATGAAGGTATATGAAATATGCATGCAAACTATAATACATAAAAGTGTGACATGAAAACAAATATACCTTCTATTTATCATTTAAATGTTCTTCAAAAATGTATAACTTGAGATTTTTAAAAGCCTATCAACTTCTGCTTTTCCTTCTTTAAAAACTGAAACTGGACTAAAATTCAGATGCATGTCATAACATTAAATAATTTTCATAGTGTTAAAACAAATTGAGGTCAGCAATAACACTACTATAAAGATCTAGCTCTGATTATATCATATGTCATGGTTGGTAATTCCAGCATGGAAGATACTTTGGAACTTACATAGTCAAGATGATCAGTGAATAAGGCAATATTACCACTATATTGGCCTGCTACAAAAGAGAATATGACATTATTTCAAAAAGAATATTCAGGATTCATTCCAAAAATATATTTAATCTATAGTATTTCAGAATCTCTCTCAAAAAGTTGAAGTTATTTCTTAATAAAGTTACCATGAAAACTTGAATGATATCAGTTACATTTAGAAGCTTTACTCTTTCTGTATCTTGTGGTGAATGACTGTATTTGTGTTATACTACAGATTTATGTTCTTTCCTGGGAATTCACAGACACTATACCATGAGATTTCCATGAATAAATATTTGTCAACCTGAAGTTTCAGAGATTATTATTAAAAAGACATGATGTTTAGTGATGCATAATGGATACACTAAAGAAGTTTGGTTAAAGAAATATTTTGACAAAGTCATAGAAATATCACCATGGTTTCTTAAGTCGTTTATATTAAAAATAAAACATTAAACTATATTGCACTATGTTCTGCTTTCTCTTTCATTTATATCTCAATGAAAAAATAATTCACCTAAAAGACATAACTTCAAATTAACATTTAAGGGATTGGCCAGATTTTTGCTTTTAGATACTGAAAGCACCTGTTTTATTCAATATCATGAAATTAAATAAATGCATGATTTCTTTTTTTGGTATTCTCATATGGGTTTGTATTCTTCTATAGCTTTCATGAACACTCTGATAGAAAAGCACATAATATATTTCTTTGATAATATTATCAACATAAAATATTATAAAATCTCAGACACAGGAAAATTTTACTGCTGCATTGGCATAATGTTGTTGACCACATCCAAATTCAGAGGATGACAGCAAAGTAAGCGCTGACAATAAAGATCACCCTGAGGGTGTTTAAAAGAAAATCCATCATTTGCTCATCTGAAGTTTTTTTTTGTTTTTGTTTTTTTTCTTTGTTTTTTTTTTTTTTTTTTTTTTTTAACAGCCATTAGCTACAGGGAATGTAGATATGCTGCTCCTTGTCAATTTTCCAAAGGAGAAAATGCATTTACTGAAAAGATAAACTGTAACTGTCAGGAAAAGAAGACAGCCTCATCATTGACAAGATTAATCACAAAAATGTACTAGAAGACTAGTGTTCTAGGATGATTTGCAGGGATAATGGATGTTTTTGTCTAAACCAAATTTAACAAGGTGTTACTTACTTTACTTCAACAGAGAGTAAACATGTCTAAAAATACAAAACTAAAAATACCTCAAAACCAACAGCAATTTATATATATGTGGAAAAAAAGAAAGTATGCACAGAAACATACTTGATATCACAGATGAATGACCGAAAACTTATCTTCTACTAAAAACTTCTATCACTGTTATACATATCTTACGAACATTTAATCTAGTTTTACTTTCTATCAGACTTCTATAATTTTTAAGAGCTACCTCAGTTGTAAGTTGTTCTTTTATTATTTCCTAGCATTTTTCCACCTGTCTGAAGTCATGGTTCATTTCAACATATCCTTAAAAGAATTTATGCTGCCTGCCACCCCAGTGTCATTTCCTGTCAGTTCAGCACCCAGCAGCTGTTGGGCATTGGCTGTCATCTACCCTACACATTTCTACTGAAGCAAAGTTGTGTTGTGACAGGAATCACTTATCACAGGCTGCTTCCCAGGCCTGCATTTTGAATAATCATGTTGAGTCATTTAAAGCTAATATGAGTACAGTTTGTGATTGAAGCTTATAAAACAGCTTTGAGGAACAAATATGTCTGTGAAGTGCTGATGGTTATTTTGTCTCTTTCTTTTGGAAACAAAACATAGATGGCAAAACTCTTCTTTCCAACTGCCTGATCTTTAGAAGGACAGTGAGAATTAACAGAGACATTTCTGTAACAATCTTTACCGGGCACCTTGTCTCATCTGTGAAATAAGAAGACCTCTCCAGATGCCCCATCTGCTGTGCAACTCACTGCCAAGGTGTCCCACTACTAGTAAAATACATTTTGATTAGTTGTAATATTATGGAAATTTTAGATAAATTATAATATATTATCATGCCACTAGAGGAGAATTAGGAAAAAGGGAGAGAGTGTCTAATCCCTTAAAGGGTGATAAATATCATATTTAGGCATGCTATAAGCTTATTAAATATTGAGTTGAAATTTAAATGTGTGTGTGAATAACTTCATTGTGTAATGGTATTTATTAATTCACTAGAATATGCATTGCAATTAAATATTGGATGTGGGTTATTCCCTAACTTTATACAAAAACACAAAGAAATATTAATGGTCACACAGATTTTTTCTCTGCTTTTCCTTCTGTTAATAAAAAAGACTGTAAAATAAAACATTCATCATAAAAGCTCCAAAATGTACTGAGATGAACTACTATTTTTAATATTCTAATCTTTGAAACTTGATACTTACAGATAAATAGAATATACAGTAGACTCTCCATTAGCCATATCTTAAGCAACCGGCACTCTCAAGCAAGTGACAAACAAGAGTGCCGGTTGCTTGAATTCTGGTTAACAGCTAGTCTACTTACATCTATCAGGTATCTACCAATCCCCATGGGTACCAGTTAACTGAGAATCTACTGTGATACTTACAGGGCTTAAGTGGGACCCGTATTTACGACATTAACATATTTAGAAGACCTTAGGTAAATTATCATCAGCTATGTAGGTGGACAGGCATCTAACATCTCCCATCTCTATAAATTATGTTTTATGCTGAGTATCAAATACACTCTCCTTTACTCTATAATCTGGAAATGACTGACCTTATTCTACCTTATTGTACTTTGGAAGAGTTGATGTACCATCAATATAGATGCAGAATGTTTTCTCCATGGTTTTCATCATCAAATATGGAAAATTCTAGAAACTGAAAATCAGTCTGACTAGACTTGAGAAAGAGAAGGTAATACAACAGGAGATGAGATTGTAAAGTTAGAGAGACGTCAAACAATGCAGGGGATTGGAGGTCAAGCAGATTGTCATCTTTGCCAAAGTTAAATTGCCAGCTTTTCATTGGTTATAATCTTGTTGTGAGAGGATGACTTAATCAAATTTAGATACCAAAAAAAAAAAAATCACTCTAATACCAATATAGAGAACCAGTAGGATGCAAGACTGCACACGAGAAGACCATTTAAGACAGCAGCATGAGAATCCAGAGAAGAAATTATGATTACTTGGAATGTAGTAGTGGGTGTATAAATGGAAAACATGAATTTGAGAGATATCTAGGATATAAGTATCGTAGAACTTGGTGAAGGATTGCCTAATGCTGTGAAAAAAAGCAAATGGTATTATGGATACCTTTGATATTTTTGGCTTGATAATAGCTCTGGGGAAAAAAATTAATTTAGGGGTGGATGGGATATGGTAATGAGATTGGTTTCACACAACCAAACAATGAAATGCTTAGAGAGGTCTGGGAAGGGTGAATTTTATCCTGGATAGTAAGTATAAGTAATTTCTAGGAAAGGGATAATCAGAGTTTTAAGCAATTGCCATCTCCTAAAAAATATATAGGTGGGAGAGGAGGGGAAGCTAAATATAAGGTGATGGAAAGAGAAGTCACATTAGGTGGTGAACTTATTATACAACAAGTTGACAATGCACTGTAGAATTGTATGCCTGAAACCTATGTAATCCTTGCTAACAGATGTCACCCCAATAAGTCTAACAATAAAAATGAATTAAAAATATATATATATGGCATGAGAAGAGAAGAGAGTTTAGTATAAAACCATAGTTAACCAAATGTTTAAAAGCTACACAGAAATAAAGAAACAGCAAAGGAGACACAGAAGGTATAAGCCAAAAGTTATGCATTATATTAAAAGATAGTTGTTTCACAAAAGATAAAACAAACAAAAAATACATTTTAACAGTCATAAGGTTTTTAAAAGAATTGAATTGCTGAGAAATAAAGGGGAAATTTTTTTTTATGTATAATGGAAGGTACTGGAAAATTATTTTATGTATAATGGAAGGTACTGGAGCTATTTCTGTGGAGTGACTTGAGATAAAGCCAGAATATGGTAGAATGAGATAGAATAAGTGAAAGAGAATGGAGAAAATGAAAAATTTGGTTGTAAATGACAACCAAATGAGAATCAGAAGAATAACTTCAATGGTGTAAGAGGTCCTGAGAGGGATTATTTTGTTGTAATCTGAACATTTTTATAAACTTGGGTAAATGATTTAAATGAGAGGAAGAACTTGGCTGTAAAAAATAAAAAAGTGAGGCATGTGTGAGGGAGAGAGAAATCATTTCAACCAGTTTGCTATAGGGTAATCATCAACACATAATACCAATTCCACTTTGTATTAAAAACAAAGTTTAAAAACAAATAAATCAATATATAGTCTTTACCTACAACATAATTGGGGAAAAGAGAATACAGTGGATTTCAAATATGTGAATATATAGAAATGCATTCCCAGATTCATCCTGGTTATGTTCAGTAGAGTTAGGTAGAAGCTACACAAAAAAAGACAAGAAGTAATCATCAGTGGCCCAGGAGGTGAGAACACAGATCAAATAATAACCTCCAGATAAACAGAAGAAGTGGTGGAGGAAGAGAGGCGGGTGGGAGAGAGAGAGAGATGGAAAGGCTATTTGACAATTATAGTAGCAGTGCATAAAGCTGAAACTAGGTGAAGAGTAAACGAGGGCTGTCCAGAAAGTACAGCCACGTAATATGAAAAATAGAGGCATTTGTAGCTGGATTTTTTTCTGGACAGCCCCTGTAGATTTCATCATTGTACTGTTCTTTAAACTTTGATACATGTAGTTTGAAATATTGCAAAATAAAAAATAATTTACAATAATGTTTCATACGTGTTGTGTTTTATATTTTATAATGATAATGTAGTGCTTTGCTATTAAATCAACATTTACTTCTCCTTCTAATCAGCTTGTACTTACCAAATTCCAATAGTCCCCTATTGGCAATTCTATTTTAATATAAATAATAGTATTATTAATGTGATTTTTAGTTTCAAAATGCTTGTGATGATTTATATAGTGTGTAATTCAGGTCCTCTAGGTAACAAATATGTATGTATTCCTCTAAGATACACGCCCGCACACACACACACACACACACACACACACACACACACCCAGATGGCGAATGGAAAGAACATGACACCATTTCTTCTCACCAGTTCCACCTGCACTCTCCAATAGTAAGCACGAGGGAAGCTGAACACCCTAACCAATACAGGTACAACCATTCCGCCAGGAAAGGGGGCGGCAGGCTCGGAAGCGAAGCGCTCCCTGTTCAGCAAGGCTGAGCACCTGCATGTTTGTTTCTTTCTGTCTCAATTGTCGGGAGGCACAACCTTGACTATTGTCCCTTAATATCACATATTAGGAGATAAACAGATATCACATATTAGGAGATAAATAAATATCACATATTAGGAGATGAACAGAATGACCAGGGAAACTGAACGTTTACTTCTTCTGAGTAAGAAGTTCTATAAATGATTATTGAGGCAAAACAGGAAAATATAACTGTTAAATGTGAAAACTCTATATTTACACACTTTCTCAAATGATTTGAAAAGACATGTCTGTAGCAGAATAGAGCATGGTACCAACTACATAGATGAAAGCTCTTAAACATCAACAATTAATAGAAAAAAATAAGGCAAAAATACATATTTCATACCAGATGAAAAAAGAATGGATTAGCAATACCTATTTAGCTTAATTTGTTGTTCAGAAAAAATATATTTAACAGTAATGAGAAAATATTTTACAGTCATAAAATTTGAAAACAAATTTCTTGTAATCCTAAACATTAGTGAAGGTATAGAACAGGAGAAATAGTTAGATACCACTGGAAGCTCTGTAAATCAATACCCCTTATTTGGTACCAATTGAATAATAATTTGGCATAACTTATTAAAGTTGAATGAGTAAATACCCTCAACAGCCATTTTTCTTCTGGGTGCATAAGATAGGCATAAGCCCACCAGGAAGAGCATATAATGACAAATCAAACAAATGAAAAACTAGAAATAACTTATTACAAGGAATAATGATTAACAAATTTTGGTTTATGAGGGAATATTACACTATAATAAAAATTAATGAACCATACTATGCGTAAGACATACATTTGGAAGGACCATTGAAGTATAATTTTGGTTATTTAAAGTCAAAGAAAGTGCATAGTATTATTTTATTTCTGTAAAGTTTAAATGTAAAGAAAGCAAGAAAATTATAACATTTAGGATAATAGTTACCACTAGGTTGGAGAGAGAGGAGATACAAAAAAAGTAGTCAGGGGTCTTTATAGGTATTGAAAGATTCTAGTTTTTAAGCTGGCTGTGGTACATTGGTATAAACTTTATTCTTTTTATTATTATACCTATATTCTTTTACATACATTATTTAATAAAAGTGAAACACAAAATAAAGAGAAATAAAATATGCCTATTAAATAAATAATATATATTAAACATTTATAATATGTTACAAACATTACTAGATAATTTCATATATTTATCTCCATTCAATGTTTCACCGAATTTATTATAATGCCAATTGCAACCTACACTTTTAATAGAATAGTAAATAATAAAATTACATAATTAGAATATCACTATTGCGGCTGTGCTACTCCTGTGCCACTTTCTCTGTCTCTCCCCCTATCTTCCTGTCTCTCTCTCGTTTCCCTATCTATTTTCCTCCCTCTCTCCATTTCTGTCTCTGTCTCTCCGTATATGAGTATATACTTTGTATATTATTCTTAGAAACCATAAAAATGCAAATTTTATTATTTATAAACTTCAAAGATGAGAAAATTGAGTCCCATCACATCATTAGTAAGCAATAATGAAGTCATACCCAGATATTTCCAAGGTCAATTTATAAATTACACTCTTGTATTCTCACACAAGGCATCTTTAGTCATTACAATAGAATTAATTTTGGTTTTAGTATGTTACTCAATGAAGTAATTACAGTTTGTGAAAAAGCTCGAGAGTATCACCTACACCTCCATCACTACACATATGTGTAAAAAGAAAACCTGGTCTCTGTCCTGTGCATCAAAGCCCCTCACAGTTTGAACAAGGGGTCATTCCACTTAAGACACTGAACAAACTTTTCCACTAAGTGCCATCTTCATAAACTCATCCCTCATCATGACTTTTTAGAAAGAGTTGTTTATTTGAGAAACAGACCATAAATTCAAAAAATCTTTTACTCATTTCCAATTCACTGTGCACCACAGTACAAAAAGTTGAAAAACACGTAAGCTGAACACAGTGCCTTTAAGTATTCAATCAATCATCTCATGATGTGGTGAGGCTTTAAATGCATAAACAAAAGCAGTTCTTTAGGGGAATAATAAGAGGGAACAAAACTATCTTCAAGCAGGCTACTTATGGTCCACTGTGCTTTTAAAACTATTTTATTAAAAGTTTCAGTCATGTTTTAACCATTAAGAAAGGATGTAGTTCTACTTAACAAAAGCTATTTGTGGTATCAATTCATCAAGAACTTCATGCTTCAAACCAATCTAGAATAGCGTGTTTTGGGTTTTGCTTGTCCCTTTATTTTTCTTTCCTGTGTTTATTTGTGAGTGATAGAATTTGAAACTGGAAGAGATGATTCCAGGGGATCTTTATCTCACTATATTAGGCAAATTATATTGCATACGTGGTCCTGTGGGAGACTGACTGAATTCTTCCAAGATGGCTATGATACAACTGTCTCCAATTGTGAATAATAATGGTCCATTTTTAAGGAATAGCAGAACTGTTTTTCTTTCTTCAGATAAATATCAAGTGATATATTGAACAAATAATACTAGCTAAATTCTCAATGCTGGAGAATTAAGAAAGATGAAAACTTACATTCTTGGCCCAAAACCAATACAGAATAATATGTATGTATGTATATGATATTTTATTTAGTAATATTTGATATACATGCATGTGTATGGATATATATGCATGTACACATATAATGAGGTGTAGGAAGGGAAGTCAAAGCTATTGCGTGGGATAGTGTAAGCTCTACAGTGCATTGCTGCAATGACTGCTCTTCACATGAGCTGCTATACTAAGTGTTTGGTGGTACAGTTATCGGCACAATCATATTCTACAGCACCAAGTAGAGTTAAGAAAAAAACTAGGATCATGTTAAAATAATTATGCTAGAGTAATTTTTCTTTAAAAATGTCAAGATGTTTATAGATATTATCTTTATGTTATTAATAAATTTTTATTATCCCATTAGCAAATTGTCTTCTCTAAATATTTAGGGTTCAATGATGATAAATTGCATTCAGGTTACTTTAGTCTCCAAGAATATGTCTAAAATTATTTACTTCATTAACATGATCATTACACACTCTAACTACTAGCTAAGAAAATAGTTTACATTTAAGGCACGATAATATGCATCACCTTTTCACAGCACATCAACATGTAAAGCTAACACAAATGTAATGAGGAATACAGATTAGGATATTTTAAGTACTAGTGACTAGCAGAAATGCTGAATTCTAAAACTGGACATAAATACAATATTTATAAATTTATATGATCTATTTATTATATAAATAGATCATATAAATTTATAAATTATCTATTTATCTTACCCTAAACTTGCATGGCTTTTATTTTCATAAGACTAACATTATTTTTTAGTAGAAGATTTAAGAGAAACTTGCAGAAAGAAAACAAAATGAGATGAACCAATAATATAAAAAGTGTAATGATAATACAGGCATGTGAAGTGGTAGGAGAGAGAAGGTCTTCGAAAATATAATACAGTACATTAAAATCTTGCAAAATAAGAGCTTTGAGGCTGGTAGTTTGTTGAAGCAATTTAAACTCGATTGCCTTGGGTTTCTGATTCCATAGGTTATTCTGACATGTTTTTTCCACCCCCATATTCAAAACTGTATCTCTTACCTGCCAAGTTCTCCTTGGCAGCAATTCTCTCCCTGTTTTTAAACCTCTTTTCTCACAAAAAAAACTATTGAAGAGGCAGAGAGGTTTTGTTCCGGTGTGTTATGTCTATGGATAATTATTGATTTAGAAATTTAAACTGTGGGCTTTCAAACTATACTTTCACTAATTTATTTGAAATAATAATATACCTATGATGTGTTAACAAAAATAACATTTTTAATGCAAAGTGGCAATATTTTTAGAGAAAAAATGTGAGAAAAATGACATTGTTTTACATTTCTGCAAGTTTCATTAATTTCTAGTTAAACCAAACACATTTGGAATTTGTATCTGTTTCTACAGTATTGTGAATTCATGCATCTCTAGCTTCTGGAGAACTCAACTCTTTCCTTACAAGAGAATGAAAGTGATAAAGATAATTTTCAAAATTATCTTTTTAAGGTAATTTTCAAAAGAGTTCTGACTTTGCAGATCCTCTGAAAATTCTCAGAGAACTCCAAATGTCTCCAAACCATATTTTAGGTACTGCTACCCAGGAAAAATATTTAATGAAATATCCAACATTTGCTGCTCTGCATTCATCTCTTCTTTAGGCACTTGTTCACCAAAAGATGAGATTACAGGAGGGTTGTTTTCCTTCCATCCAACTTCATTTAAATTATAATGATCCAAGTCTTAAAAGAAATGAAACTCAGCCTTAATGATCAAATGTGAGTAAACAGTAATAGTCTAACATACTGGTTTATCTAGGCACTAAATTTTACTAAAAATGGGATTCTCTCAGGTAAAGATATTCTAGTTTTCCATGGGGAAGCTATGGTACCTAGAATAGTTTTGTTGTTTTGGTTTTTGTTTGTTTTCATTTTTTAAAAGCCATAAGCCAAGTAAAGAACGTATAAGATACATTGGCAGATAGATGACAGTGGGTTGGAGAAGCCATAGTCCTTCAGAGCAAAAACAATTAATTAGTAATATGCAATCATCTGAGAAGATGCTAGTCTTCTCAGCAGGTAGCTAATTTTTATTTTCTCTCTATATTAATTAAGAGAATGGAGTTTGTCACACACCAGCAAATAATCAATCACTTCTCTTGAGGATTTTTAGGGTCTGGTGAGAGTTGCCCATGAGAGCTGGAGTTCATTGAGTATTTAACAGTACAGAGGAAGAGAGAGAGTCAGCAGCATTCAATGAGTCCTTCAATGCATGTTTACTGAGACCCCACTCTGATTCAGATATTCCGCTAAGGCATGGTATAGAAACATCAAGGAGCTTCTCATTTTCTTTGAATGTTTTGATGCATTTTAGTTCCCAATTGCTAATAGCAGGTTTTAAATTGCAAAACTAAAAAAGTAGACATTCAGAAATAATTTGTGAAATATTAATAGTTCACAATTGCTAATAGCAGGTTTTAAATAGGTGAAGAATTTACAATACTTGTAGATGCTTCTTTATCACCTTTGTTTATTAATGCAGAACAAAACTAACCAAATTTTCTATGATGATTGAATTCATAGATCAAAATTGTAAGATGAACAGACAATTCATTAGGCTTTAACAGAGCTTATAAAACCTCATATTGATTTGGAAAATTTTAATTTATAATTCCATCAAAAATATAAAGAGCCACTTCTTTTTGAAAGACAAACCTATCAAACAGCCATGATTTCTAAATGACTTGATACAATGGAATTTAAAGGACAATTTACTATTTTACAAATAGTAGTTCCTATAAAATAAAGACTTATTTTAGACATTCAACATTAGACATTTTATTAATATTCAAAGAAATACAATGCATAAAGAAGAATAAGATCTCAAACAAATAATTTGACAAAAAAATTAAAATCTCTTCCAAAGTCTTACTAGATATATTGAATAAAACAGGAAATGTAGCATATAATTTTTCAACGAAAACCAAAAGCAATGAAGATTTGCTTTCAAAATAAAGAATAACTTGGAAAGAAATATTTGATTACAATGTAAGTAACTTATGCTACCTATTAACATACAATATTTAGGTTGAACTTGCTCTACACAGTTGACACAACTGAATATAATTAATGATTATATATGTCATGATTTGATGAAGTGATATATATTCAAACTAATTTAGTTATGCTCTTACATGCAAAATATAGGGAATACATTATATTACAGTGTAACTTAGATTGTAATCAAAAAGTAAGTTTAGAATTCATGAAATGAAATTGAGTAAATGAACTTATTAGACATCATTTTTGAAAGATTTTGAAATGTGAATGTATTTTTTTTTTTTTGGTGGTTCAGTGGTTGGGAGTCGAACCCAGGCCACGATGTTAACAGTGCCAAAGCCTAGCCACCACACCACAAGGGAACCCGGAATGTGCTTTTTAAGAGTAATAATAGTATGCTCAATTTATTCCTGCCTGCTTTTTATTCTCTAATCAAGTTCTTTCTTAATAAAATTCTTTTGTCTTAGACTGTCATGCTTCTTACTTTCTAACTTAGCTAAATTTTATACCTCCCTTTAAAATCAGATCATAATACTTTTTCTAGGAAAAGTTTCTTCACCCTTCTTGGTGACTTATATGCAACTCTCTGTACCCCAATAACAGTATTATATACTCATAGCACTTATCACATTTTAATTATTATAATTGATTTACATCTTTTTGTGTTATAAGCATTTTAAAGATATTTATTTATTTACTTATTTATTTAGTCTTATTTAATTTCTAGTGCCAATCCCACTTTCTGACAGCCTAGCATAAAATTAGCAAAAGGAGATTCTTAACTAAATAATGAATGATAAATGCATGTCCCCCACTTACTAGACTTTAGATTTCTTGATAAAATTTATAAATTAGTGGTTATGATAGGATTTTTAAGCACCTATTTCACAAGCAGAATGTGAGCTCTTTGAAGACAAGAATACTGTCTCATTAGTACAAGCATTTTTATGGCTCAGTTAGGGTTAATTAAGTAAGAAAAATTAAGTTATACTTATTTCCAAATTAAAAAAATCTCACAAATTTGAAGGCAAAGCTGGACAACTAACTTTAAGACTAGAAGAAACTTAGCTCTATAGATCTTAGCAATGAGAATGGTGGGCTATATTCTAGGACACACTACTAAATCATATGGACCTTTATCTTTTCTCTATATTGTTTTATCTTACAAAAGTCAAATTCCTCTTATACAGAATATTGGGGCACTGAAGGTGTATAGGGAGACAGGGTAGTGAATACAGGAAATGAACAGTTCCACAAAAGTATGATTATCAAAGGGAAGATGATTGAGGTTTGCAAAGAAAGGTGATTGCTATCAGAATCTATCCCTTGGCTTCTTGGTTCACAGAAACATACCCTGTTTTACTTATTGAATTCTAACAACTCCAAACTTGAACATAATACAACTTTCCACTAAAAAACAACAACAACAACAAAACTAAAACTTTCTCCAGTGGGACACAATATAAAGGTACAGTCCCACCATGTCCACAGGTAGTCTTGGACCAGTCTTTCAGTAGAGGAGTCATTTGTTTTCCTTAGTGATATTATGTCCTCAGATCCATATTCTGATACTTTGAAATAAACAGTTAGTTAATTGTTACTACAAATTTTACATACTAGTGTAGAGTCAGGGAACAGAAAAGATAGACTTTGTATTTTTGTTAAATGGAACATCAGTGATAGAAAACAGAGGCAGAGCCATTATTTCCCATCCTGTTAAGGCAGCTCGTATCTGGGATTTATGACTTTGCTTCTCAAACACTATTCCTTATTCATTTTGTTTTGCTCTACTATTCAGATCACTGGTGTGTTAAATCTGGTGAGTGTTCTCTTTCCATGATTTGTAGATATCCGAAACTTCAGAATGCAGTTGCCATTCATTAAATTTTACTACTGGTCTTTGTCAATACCTGTGTGAGCTTTCTTGGATTTCCACAGTACGTTTTTTGGTCCTCAGTGTGTAGTTGCAATCTGAGTTTCCTTGACATTCAGTTAGTTACTGTAGAAAACAATATAACCCCTTATTGGCCATGCTCGGAATGTCTGTGTAATCTTCCTAGATTCCACCTTAATGGAATAATAAGGCTCATAGGATATACTCATCCTTCCACTATTTAAATATTTAAGTTAGGGTTTGACAAACTTTTTCTGTAACTATCCTGGTAGTAATACGTCAGGCATTGCAGGCTATGCAGCTCTGTCATAACTACTTAACACCAGGGGATTAGGGTAATAGCAGCCAATAAGTACATAAGTGGGTATGACTGTGTTTCAATAAAACTTTATTTACAAAACAGGCAGAGGCTGGATTGGTCTAGAGATACAATTTGCTATGATTTAAATCATCTGAGATAAAACAAACAGAGGAAACCAAATACTGAGTGATCATTATGTATACCATTATTGGTACCAGCTTTAACTGCACACTTATTTTGCCAGGCTCTCACATTCTAGATGGCAGGGAAAATAGAACCATACATTAATTATTGATTCAACTTCTAAACTACATCCTGTAGGTCTGCATCCTAAACTCATAAGGAATTATATCTAAATGGTCAATACCTGTTTTAACTGGGTTTCTAATTCAAAAGCCAGAAAATATGAGGATATTACCTATTGTAGTAAGCCTGAAGTCATTGTTGAGGAAGAACAGGTTGAGAATACAAATCAAAATAGAGAGTAAGTATCTGTACCAGTATAGACAAATCATTCATTCTTCCCTTTCTGATGTTTACCTATAATTTCATTTTTTAAACTCATCATGTTTTATTTTAGAAGTGCCCCTCCCCTGCTGCAGTGGCCCTGTCAGTCCCACCCATCAGTTAACTCCTCGTTCACCGTCACACTGAGGGATCCTCTCAGGCTTGCCCGTCAAGGACTTACATTTCCCTGGATAGTTTCCCTCAAGGGTTGCTAGTACGTGCAAACCCAGGGAAAGGGTCATGAGACCGAAAATCTACCTCCATAATGGAGGGCAGGGAAAGACCAAAGAAAGCAACTCCATCTGGCAGTCCACAGACTATATTGAGAGAAACTCACATATCAGACATGTTGTGGGCGACTGCAAGATGAAGTGGATTCCCCGAACTACTTGACAGGTGCCAAAAATTGTATAGAATAGGAAGTAGGGGTAGTCATGGGTACTAGTACGTGAATGCTAGCAGGAATGGGAAGTTACATGCTTGACCAGGTCAGGACAATGTCCTGCTCTGGGAACCAGCATGTAGCAGGTTTCAGGGAGGGGTGCTGATTTATGTCAGAATGAATACTATTCCTATCAGTCTCCAAGAAGAGGGGAGCATTATGGGAAGCAATCTCCCCTTCTGGTCTTGACATTTTGAAACAGTCTCTCCTCCACAGAGGCAGAGACATGACACAGGCAGGAAAATACAGCCACATAAATCAATGCTGCAATAAGAATCTCAGTCCATCTCAGTGGTCTTCAAACTTCCACTGACCATTTTAACTTTCACCTGAAGAGGAGATGCTGAGAAGGAAATAAAGAACTAAGAGATGAAAATGCTTAAATATCTGATGACATTGCATGAGCGCCTGGAATCAGCTATACTTGAAATTAGGTTTTTCCATGGAATTTTCAATTATCATGAGCAGATAAAATTTTATCCATGCATATGCAATTGTGAGGAGCCATTGAAAGAATTATGCCTAAAAGATTCCATAATAAATATTATGCCAACATCTAACCAGTCTTCTCCTTGTGAGGTGACATATTGGGAGTTTGGGCCAAGATGCTTTCACAGGCAAAGTGAGCACGCAGCAGTGTTGGCACCAGGTTAGATTCAGAAGAGGAACCTCACATCGTTGAATGCAGACACGATCTCTCCTTACCTCATTGATGGATTTGTTTCTGAGAGCAAGCAATAATCATTGGACACTCATGAAAGATGGATGCTTGCCATCTACAGAAGTGGTCATTGGACCATTCTGGTTATTAAGAAGACTTTCTGCCATAGAAGCCTTCTATGATGTTCACGTAAGAAAGAGTATCCTCTAAATTTGGAATAATTAGGTAATTTCACAAAAGTGATCCCAAATCTTCTTTTTAAGTATCCTCCAATTTTGTTTTTTTAATAATCCTTGCCTATCTAACCAGAGTATTGGAACCAACCAAGAATCAGTAGAAGTACTAATTTCAATCTATTTCTTTTCCTGGGTGAAATTGAAAGCTAGATACACCACCTATTGGGTTGACTTCTGGGAGATTTTCTTTCTCTATGGCCCTTCAGTGCCACTAGTGGGTCAGTATTAATATCATAATGACCCACTTTTTTTTCTGATAACTACGTATTATTTACAGCTTTTAATATATCAGATTTTAGACTTTTATTTATTGGGTGTTTGTGTGTGTTTGTGTGTGCCATGAATGTTCAACTGGTTATCCCTATACAACCATGAAGAAATGTATGCTGGTGAAAGAAGAACCACTGTGCAGCCCACCAAGAGCTATTTCTCATTCTTAGTCGTAAAATGCTAATAATTTTTCCTTTAGTTTGTAAGCAATATTTTATAGATGTTTGGATTCCCAGATCCCTCACTGGTATGACAACTGTGTATTTCGGTGCACTGTATCTCCCATCATTAGATAAACATGGATCTTAAGAAGACATGTAGGGTTCTTGCTGCTTGATGCTGTCCAGGTGTTTTGTACCAGCACAAGCAAAATCCTTGCATTAGTTAGAAGCAAAAAGGCAAAAGTTGGACTAACTTTGAGAGAAAATGGCAAAGACATACTGCTGTTTTCAGTGAAATTACACACACACACACACGTCTGACAATTATGAACTCATCCAAGGAAAGGTGCTACATATCTCATTGATGAATATCACTATGGTCACCTTCGAAGTACTCCCCTTGGGAAGCTATGCCAGCACTTAGACCAGGCTTCAGAGCAATTTTGGAACTCTTTTTCTGAAATGGCCATGAGAGCTGTCATTACATTACTCTCAATGTCCTGAATACCATCAAAATGTCTTCCTTTCAATATTTCCTTTATCTCTGGGTAAAAAAATAAAAAAAAAGACATTGGGGACCAGATTAAGTGAGTAGGGAGGGTGTTCCAACACAGTTATTTGTTTGCTGGCTGAAAATTCCCTCACAGACAGTGCCATGTGAGCTGGTGCATCGTTGTGTTTTAAGAGCCATGAGGAATGATAAGGAACATAACCAGGTGAAAAATTCAGGTTGTAGGTGAAAAGTTCAGGTAATTTTTGTCTAACCTTTTCACATAGCCTCTCCAGCACTTTCAAATAGTAAACTTGGTTGACTGTTTGTTCAATTGATACAAATTCATAATGAACAATCACTCTGATATCAAAGGAAGGTTAGCAACATCATTTTGACTCTTGATTTGGACTGATGGAACATTTTTTATTGTGGAGAATTGGCTGACTTCCCTTGTGCACTTTGATGCTTTGTTTCAGTGTCGTATTGCTACACCCATGTTTCATCACCAGTGGTAACATGGCCCAAAACATTGTCTTGCTGCTGCAAAGGTCTTTGCAAACTTCCTTTGACTCTTCCTTGCTTTTGTTCATTGGTGAGCTCTTTCAGGACCATTTTGCACACACCTTTCTCATGCTAAGATTTTCAGTTAAGATTTTCCTGTTTCTTTATCAATGTTTACTTAGTCTGCTATGCTTCTCAGTCTGCTGATGATTACAACGAACAATTTGATATATTTTTGCAGCATTTTCATCAGTTCTGCTCATCAGTGATGCTTTCTCTCCCCTCAGAAAAATGTTTAATCCATTTGTACGCTGACGTTTTCCTCATGGTATTATTCTCATTAGCTTGGACTAGCATGTCCCTGATTTCATTTCCACTCTTGCCAAGTTTAACAAGAAATGTAATGTTTGTTTATTGCTCTAATTCAAGCTCCTACATTCTCATGATGGTACACAAAAACACACAGCAACAATAATGACCACCACTCAGCAAGACACCGCCACATGTCCACACAAACACAGCCGTGAGACACAGATATAACAAAGGTATAAACGTTACCAAGCTGTTTATACAACATAAGTGCATGATGGTAAGTTCATGAACTTGTCAGTATATGTATGTATAGATAGATACATAGATATAGATATAGATATAGACACACACACACATATATATATACATATGTACATACATATATATATATAAAATATATAAATTTTATCAGCATGGAGAAAAGTTGCTTAATCATATCAATAGCTACATATAGTGCCAAACTTGTATTAATTTACCCTATTAAGTGTATCACGCCTAGAATAGCAACTTCAATTAAATTCACCTTTCAACTATATTTAGAATAATAATACATCATCTAATAAGACCCTTAATTATTTTTTGCACAATATCAACTGAGAACTATATTTTAGATCCTTCATAGTGGCTTTCTTCTCACCCATTTCCCCAGGGATTGCGTTTTTATGCCATATTTGGCAAGAAAGGGGAAGCAAAAATGGCTTTCAGTTGGGTTTTCCTACAGTGATAGCTCTTATTTCATAGGTTAGAAAGACCTTGTGGAAATTGTTCCGGTTGTCGAGAATGGAAAACCTAATCTTAGACTCAGGAACTAGGGAAATAACTGCAGGATGAGTTCTCCACCCAATGGACCTACTATGAAGTCAACCTGAATAAAAATACATTAAAAATCACCTAGATTCCTGGCCCCTCAGTCTGAGTCCTGGACTTTGATGCTTCTGGGTCCTTAGAGATTAAACTTCACAAAACAGGGTTTTGGTTGTTTCTAAAAGTTGAATAGTTTCCTTTCCACAGTAAATGACTATGGATATTAATAAGGAAGACAGGGACTATGTATGCTATGAACTTGGGGGATTATTACAGGGAATCTGCCATCCTTCTATTAAAGATGTCATCCTTCTATAAGCTTATTTGTTCTGAAAATTGGATGAAGTCAGGATCACTGAATATGAAACTGTATATGTTAGCCTTGGCCTAAAGAATAACACCAGATTTTGCTCAATGGACCTAATAGGTAGTTGTTTAAATTTTTATTACATTATAAAAATAACATAAGATTTTGATGTGTTGTTTATCAATATTATTTCTTGGAAAATTGTGATTTATTAACTTCAGACACATTTTAGGTTAGATACTTAAATCAGGCAGATTTTAAAGTGAGAGTTTAGGTGAGAAACATATGGATAAGCAAATGAACATAACCCAGGAGCTATTAGAAATGCTGCATCTTAGATCTCACACCAGATCTACCAATCTGAATATGCACTATAATTTTATACACAGTTGATTCATTTGCCTATTAAGCAAATGATAAGCACTGTATTAGAACATTACATTTGAGTTACTTTCTATGCCACCTTGATGCTTATTTTAATAAACGTTGCTAGTTTGCATTTGATGATTCAGTTTTATGACTTGAGTTTTCCTTATCTTTGCTGATATCAAGAAGACCATTTCATTTGCAACTCTTCCAACCAGCATTTCAGATATAGAGAAATCATATAAATGGGACTGTTATTGCTACAAGATCCTGCTTGTTGTTACAAGACCCTACCTAGCATTCCATAGCATGAGTGAAGGCCATGAAATCAAGGTCAGGAGTCTTTAGGACTTTGTGGAAAGGTGTATGAGTGAGTGAATGAAATACATCACTAAAAGTCAATTATTTCTCTTCTGGACTTTCTGGCCCTTCATTGTAATTACCCAGGGCTAGAATTTGGTTCAGATTTATATATATACATATATATATATATATATATATATATATATATATATATATATACATACACACACACACATGTGTGTATATATATATATATATATACACATATGTGTGTGTGTGTGTGTGTGTGTGTGTGTGTGTACATTTCGTTCAAGTTCAAATTGTTTTATTCTCTTTGGCCAAGAACCTTAAAACCCATTCCCACAATTATCATTATTGCTATAAGTTAGTAAATCTTTTTAAATCTATATAAGTATAATCCCTCTCCTTTTTACATGAATTTTATAGTATACTATCTGGCTAGATTGTTTGCATTTATATTAACAATGTACAATAGTAATGTGTAGGGCAAAGGAACAGTTTTTAAAATTGTCTTCTGTAAAAAAGAAAAAGCTTTCTTAGAAAACAGAAGCATATAGTGGAATGTCTGAAAGATACTTAAATTAATTTTTAACATACCATGTATTAAATTACAGTATCATTTTCATTCCTTTCCAACAAAAATATCCTTACCCTACTTAATACTTGTCTTCAGTGATAAGAAATGTAACTAGAAGGTATTATTTAATAAATGTTTTATTCCACTTGATTTATAAATATAATTATAGTCCAGGTATAATAGCACATGTTTTAGTGATACCAGCTTCCAAATATTATAATGTAATATCCCCCCTCATAGAAAGTGCATGTAGATCATTTATTTGCCTTCCCACCAACAGGAAATACATATTTCCCATTTTATCCATGGTGTCCATGTCATTAGAAAACAAGAATTAGGCCACACTGTCCAGTGGCATCTACCCCATACATTTGTGTTTTAATACCTTGGGCTTCTAGCTCTGATCTATAGGCATGTTTACATGCTTTTCCAAGGTTGGATATTTGAAAGGAGTCCCAGCAGGCCACACAGTACATTCATATAAAGTTTTCATTTAAAGATGAAGAATACAGTTGAGTGAGAGAGAGTGCAGGCAAGTATCAAATGTCCTAGACACATCACAGTGCAAGTGCCAAGTGAGTCCAAACTTTGTGCACCTGCCCAGCACAGAGTCCCTGGTTTAAATTGCCAGATTTTGTGGCAGGAATCCTGACTTGGAGAGAATATACAGAACGAGCTCTCAGTAGATCTTAAAGCAGCCAAGACAGGGATTTCTAACCAACTGGTCCAGATGCAAGTTAGCAGTAAGGAAGCTAACTTTGAGTATCCACAGGGAGTTTCAGATATTAATAGCACATCATAAATCCCTCTTATCTTGGCCAATAGTCAAAAACCAGGTATCAGATATCCCTAGAGATAAAGATAGAGCATTCCGACTTCAGTTGCAAATCACCTCTGTAACTACATGAAATTCTTGAGTGATCGAATAGTCAATCATCCTTCCTGGGTGAGTTTGCAGCCCTTTTCAGGCACAGTTGACAGTTGTGATGTTAAATCAGCTTGGTGACACATTCAATCCTCTTATATTCCTTTCATACTCTCTCAAGCTGCCTTCCAACTGTGGCCAATATCTTGAAAAAGAGCTAAGGAGTGCCAGAGGCTTGGTGTTTGCCATGCACACATGAGAGAGTCACGAGAGTTTCTGCTACAAAGGCTTTGCCACTTTAACTTCTAGTACAGGGACAGGCAGAGTAGACACTAGGTAAATATTTCTTTTTCTTAATATAAAAGTTACTTCCACACCAGTGAATAATAAAGCAAGTCCTTTTAATTATAGTAACTTGTTTCTGAGAATGTAATGCTTTCTTAACATAGTAATCTGAAACTAGGTCTAAAATTTTGGCACAATTAGACCTAATGCATCCTCCATGTATTAGTAACAGTCAGTTAGGGGTACTCTAGCCTCAATAGAACTTGGTCTAGGTGTGACACTTCCCACAAGTGGTCCCTCAGAAGCTTCAAATTAGACTCAATAATGTTATGTGGCCACCGTACCAATCTGCAGGCCACTTCCTTCAGGGCTATGGGAGTTCTGTAATAGCTTTCCCACAGACATTTCTTCCATACTCATATTTTATACATTTGAAGTAAATCGAGTTCTGACACACTGGGCAAGCACAGCAGAGGTCTGCTTCCCACGGTACCCAAGTATCCGTCTCAGCAGCACGTCATCGTGATTCACAGCTGCAGTGAACACATGTTCGGCAGCAAAGAAGCCTCCTACCTATGCATTTGGTGGTAGTTTTTGTCTTAGGAAATTTGGAAAAGAACCAAAATAGCAAAACAAGTCAACTGTTTTAAGTCCAAGGGTACTTCAAGCTGACAAAATATTGGTCAACTGAATGCAGAGGCAATACACCCCATCTTCCTTCCGTATTACCCAGGTGGGGTTCTTATTCCCAGCTACATAGAAGAATAAGCCCAACTTCCCTTCTCTTTAGAAAAATGGTGAGGTGGCTCTCCCAGCACTAGCCATCCACTAGTACCAGGCTTTAAAGAGATAGCTCAGGGTATTATGTTATTGCTACGAGACATACTGGGGGAGATACGTCTGCCTACCTATGACCACTTTTTCTTTGACATGATTTCTTACCTCTTTCCTTATATTAGTGTTTAAACCATAGTCCCTCAACTCCCACAACTGTGTTTTTTTTTTTTTAATTTTTATTGGTTTGACTTGGCTAGTCTGTACTGTTTGTACATGAACACATGTAGTAACACCAGTTTCTAGGAATATGTTAATAGGATTTGGCAGATGAAGTTCTAGAACTGTCTCTTCTACTCGGTAGTGGGGCTGCATTCAGTGTGCCCTAATGTGTTTACATGGGGTAACTACAGAACATTGTGAAGTTCCTTTATAAATGAACACAGATTGTCAAATATTTTATTATAAATATGCTTTGTATGTTGATGCTAACTCTACTAAGACATTTAATTGCAACCACAGTTACTGGGAAACTTGATCAGGAAAGAAAAGAGAACAAATTTTTGAGATAGAGAATACGCAAGTAACGTATGACAATGTCCCTCACTACCTCAGCCAGCTTTCCCATCCTAGAAACTTTTTCACCGAAGGTCCCAAAACACTTCACATCCTCTCTTATTTAGTTTGAAGACAGAATTTTTAATCAAATTGTGCAGCCCCTCCGAATGTTTTCACCATTTATTTAAGCAGCAGACATTTTCATTGTCCATTCTAAATTTAAATGAGACTCTGTTTTTGGAATGATAAAGAATGAGATATGTCCATATAATATGCTTTCGTGTCAATTTCTTGCCCATTCATGGCAACAAAATAGTAAAGTGGAAAATAAAGTAAATCTGTACCGTGAAGTACTTCATCAGACGAACTATATCCAGGTATAGGCAATTTACTGTTTTGCAATGTTAATGGCATTCTCTCTGGTTGCTTTTGTCACGTGATAAGCTAAGCTAGATGAGCTTTACTGGGAATGCCACTCAACAGTCATTCTCAGCAGCCTCCGTCACAAGGCTACCTTTCGAATTCCAGTGCGATCTACCTTCCTCTAAATTCCATGGCAAGAGTAACACAGCTGGAAATTTAAAAAAATTTTTTTGCCTAGTTATCCTGGACCTGTTCGGCTGGCCATTTTACCTTTCCACAAGACTGTTGGTTCAAGGTAAAGATGAGATAAATATCTTAACACTGCTGTGAGCATATATAACTAATACCTCCTAAATAAAGAAATAAATAGCTCACAGCTCCACCCATACTGCAAATTTGACTTTGCTTTTCTCTACTACAGTTCAAAGACAATTTCAAAAAGGTAAGGCCAGCCTCCATCTGGGAACTCCCATCAGAGAATCAAACATCTTGTTTTATCTTGGGGAGGAGATAATCACAGGATTCAGCAATAGAGCAATAAGTAGACAGGTTCTCAGAGGGCTCTGTCATAATCCTTCAGGCAATCTGTTCAAGTATGTGGTGAATTCATCCTGATCTTCTCTATGTTTCATGGTGGTGAATACGACATTTCCATTTCAGCGGTGAGCTCTACTAGAAGCTCCTTTTGTATGAGAACATTTCCATTACATTACCCAAAACACTCTAGGTATTACCAGTCTCAGAATTACTTTGTATGCTTCCATAGTGGGGGCATTTTCTACAAATGTTCAATAAAAAGCTAGCAGTTATCTTTCAAAGGGCTATAATGAATGGCCACATCAGGCAGCTTTTGAATCTAAAATCCCAGTGGTCTGTCCTAAGTAACGTTATTCAATTTCTGCCAAAATCTCATGTTGTGTTTTCTAGTCATAGACATTTCAAAAATCATTTGAAACATCAGGATATGAGACCCCAGTGGGAATTCTTGGGCTACAAACCCTTCTAAAGAATTTAATCCCCGTTTCTTCCCAAAGCCCCATTTGAATTTACATTTTTTTCTGATGACTTTGTGAATAGAGGCCAATAGTATTCCTAAGTGAGCAATGTGAATTTGTCCAAACCCAAGCAGTCTCACCAGTCTCTGGGTTTCCTGCTCAGTGGTATTGTCAGTAAGAAATCATTTATTTCTCACAGTTCAAGGGATAATCCTAATTGCACCTGTCCACGTAGTTGGCAAACGTTTCAGAAACTGGATTGGACCTTGAATTTAGCCGAGTGTGTGAGCCACTCTCTAGTGATGTTATGGGTTATTAAGTTCTTAAATCTTGTCATTCTTCCTACAAGGAATTATTATGATCAGATTTGTAGTACATAACTTATTTTTGAAGGTTATCAAGTCCAAGTCCATTGGAACTAGATAAAGACAGTATGCAGGCTAATTCAATATTCTTGTGGAACAACGTTAAATATTGAATACTATTTCTTAAAAAACAAGTTTTGTCTGACTGAACTGTAAGGCAAAAATTGAAAAGAAAGTATTAGCATTATCTTCTAGCAAATATCTTTGGCCTATCTCAATTCCTGCATAGTTCTGACCATATCAGACATGGCTGAGGATATCTGCAAAACTACCTTGTTTAATCTCTGATAGTTTATCAGTCTTTATAAATAATCTGACTAGAGCCTCTGCCTGGCAAGGATATTAAATAGGGAGTTAATGGAAATCAATGTTTTCATTTCAACCATTTCTTTAATCAAAGCATTGATCTTATATTGCTATCTTAAAAGTTTATATTGCTTAATGTTTACTACATTAAGGTTAAGATTTGGAAAATTTCAAAAGCTTTCTTTAGCACATCCATTTAAACTGGGGCAAAACACAAACTCAGTTAACATTCTATGTAAGGATGGAAAAGGCAGAGCCTTCCACTTGCATATAATAGCCTTCCCAACTGTGCATCAAGGTAATCATGCTATATCGTAGATGGTTCTTTACAGTCCACCTTCAAATCATACATTACTTATGACATATGTCTTAGTCTAATTAAGGATACTGTTTAAAATACCAGAGATGGCTAGATTACAGACAACAGAAATTTATTTCTCATAGTTCCAGAAGCTGAGAACCCAAGATCAAGGCTTTGGCAGATTGAATGTCTGGTGAGAGCTCACTTCTTGATTTATAGAGGGTAACATTTTGTTGTGTCTTCGCATGGTAGAACTGACAAGGGAATTTTCTCAGTCAGCTTTGATAAGGACATTAATCTACCATTAATTCATGAGGGCTCTGCCCTCATGACCTAATCACTTCTCACAGGACCCACTTCCTAATACTAGCATTTTGTGGGTTAGATTTCAACATGAATTTTGGAGGAAAGCAAATATTTTTAGACTGTTGCACCATGACATTTTCAACTTTGAGCAATTTAGAGTGTCTAAGATGGAATCACAAAACATTTTGCACAATAACTTGATGTTATTTGGTCCATATCATTGCAAAAGGCTTGGATTTTCGTCACCCCAAGGAAAAATAGATCTTATCCTATCTTTTGAAAATTCTATGGTTATTCAAGCACTTTTTCATTAATCTCCATAATTACATATTTAGTTATGCTGAAATACAAAGGGATATTTTGACAGAGAACTTTAAGAGGCATACTTGTGGGTTTCTCTTTGTTATTCATGACCCTAACAGTTTTTTGGTTTTTAAATTTTTTTTATAACATGGGTATTTCCCCATTGTTTATGTATGTATGTATGTATGTATGTATGTATGTATTTATGTATGTATGTTGGTTCCCTGGTTGGGAATCAAACCCAGGCCGTGGCAGTGAGAGCACTGAAGTCTAGCCACTACACCACCAGGGAACCCCGACCCTAACAGTTTTAAACTGTAAAAGTAAGAGAATTTATAGAATGTGCCTCAATTTGGGTTTGTCTGAGAGTTTGTCACTATTAGTCATTAGACATAGTTAGGTTTTTGTGGGATGAACATCACAAAGGTGAAGTGCCCATCTCATTTTATCCTTTCAGGGGTACGTTATATCTACATGCCTATCACTATTAATGTTATCTTTTAAATTCATCACTGGGTTAAGGTAGTGTCTGACAGGCTTTTCCCCTGTGAAGTCACATTTTTTCCTTTCTCACGCTCTACTCCAAATGTTAAAAAACAATGGCTCACTGGCTTACTCAGGCCTTCCACCTGGTTTTGTAAATAAATTTTATTGGAACATCACAATACCCATTAATTTATGTATTATGGCTGCTTTCACATATTTTCACAATAGCAGAGTAGATCCCACAGATATCTCTGGTCCATAAAGCCTAAAATATTTACCATCTGCTCTTTAGAGAAAAAGGTTTTCAAAGCCTACCTTTTCCTTGAAAGAAAGTCACAAAGTCCATCGTATACTCAAAGGGAGAGGAAGCATCCTGGAAGAATAAATATACATATGAAAGAAGATTTGTTTCTTCTTCGTCACTGTTTTTTATTTATATCATGGACACATAAATATTTATTCAATTTTTCAGGTTAAAATCTAAAATTACTGTTATTCATTTCACTGCTTAAATGGTGGCAACTTTTATCACTGGAAGCTCTTTGAGGCTGGCATTTTTGTCAACTTTGATATGCTTTTTATTTTTTTTAAACTCCCTTACATTTGAGACCCACCAGGTATTCCAGGATTGTTTGTATAATCCCTTCCCTAGCACTAAAAGCAACCACTCTTCCAAGGAGCTCTGGTTCCTTTAATAAAAATTGGTATTTGGAAACCAAGACCTGGGTGCTGTGTGTGCTCTTTGCTACTGGATAGTCATTGCTTCCAAGTTCTGTCAGCAGCTTGCACAGGGAAATATATGTATACTGCATACTGATATAGCTATATTTATTCTGTATTAATTGATCTGGATATATATTAAAATGAACATTAGCTCATGTTGATGTTTTTTACTTTAATTAGAGCCAACAGCATTAATATAGAGAGTTTCCTTGTTTATTTGTAACTTCTTTTTCTGACAATGAGAAACCAGGATATCATTAGCTAAAATGTATTTAATTATTTGTTCAATCTAGTTTACACATAAAGTTGTTTCAACCTTAATTATTCCACCCTTCTAAAAGGAAAAAAAATATACCAAATAAAATATAGGGTTTGGTGGGTATTTTGTAATTGTTTGTTTTTAATCCTATTTAAATACACTGACTATTTCTAGAAACTTGTTTGAAGATTATTTTTATTTTCTACATAGACAATCTCTATGGAAATTCAGAGTAAGAATGAATTATTCCACTAAACAACAGACAGATAAGCAAACAAAAACATTTGTGGACTCGGAAGGGAATGGAAAAGCTAGGGAAAAGGTATAAATCAAATTCTTAAAATTAGCTACTGAAATTCATGAAATGAGCAAGTATGCAGGTGATTATGCTTTGCAAAATAAGTTGAAAGACTACATATTCCTCTTACACTTGATAAAATTAATAATAAGAAGAAATAGCACCAATGTCTAAAAGTAAGAAATTTCTCAAAAACAGCTATGAGCTAAAATTTCCAAGTATGAGGGTTGCCACATAACTGGTAAGTGAATTACGTAGGACACTTAGCAGGAGCCTTAAAGGCTTCATGTGATTGTTAAATTGGATTGTCATTTAACCTACTCTAGAGTCTGCTTACCTCGTAAAATAAGCAATCATAAAGAATACATTTAAAGTTTTGAAACCGAAATTCTCTGTTAATTAGATTCATCTGCATGTATGAGTTGTTCTGACCAAGGTGTTTACAAAGGCTGTCTGGAAAATATCCAGCATGGAGGCATTTATGGATTTTTTCTGGAAACCCCTCGTATTTCAGTGATACCAATGTACCGACATGAGCAACAAAATGACATTGAAAAGACAAACCATATTGGTTAAAAATATCAGTGCAGTTGCCTCATTGAAAATTGGAATAGGTAACTGAAACACTTGTAACTTAAAATAGCTGGTGAAACATGGATTAGTTAGTTAAATAAAAGTATACTAAAAACTGGATATGAGGCCTTCCGATTATAGTTGTCACATGTAAAGCACTCGGGTGTCATGATTACCAATCTTGTGTCAAGAACATGACCAAATTAAAACCAATAAATTTTTAAACTCATCAGACAACTGAGATAATAAGGCAAAAACATTACCCTAAAATCTGGAGAAACAAACAAATCATAGTGTCACAGTCAATACCTGATTACCTGAAGAAAAAGTCACTAGAGCATGAACTGGCAGAAATGCTTAAATGGTAATTGTGATGAATTGCTTTAGTCTATTCCTTTGTGTAGACTAGCTTGAGAGTGAGAAACTCCATGGAGCTATGGTCTTGAGAAGGTCCACATACATTAGTGGGTTTTATTTTTAGAAACCCCTCCAGCTTCTTATGATGAAGACTCAAGAATAATTCTCTCATGGCGCTGGTAGAAACAGAGTAACTTGTGGAATACGAGACTCAGAGTAGGATGACAAGATGCACTATTTTAAATGGGAGAAAACAATGGTACTGTCCCGTTTCAAATGGTATGTATGGTCAGCTTACTGACACCTTGAATTTAGCCCAGTAAGACTAGGCTGATGATACATACCATTTGAAACAGGATAGTACTGTTACTTCCTGTCCTGTTTAAAACAGTACATTTCGTCAGCCTAGCTCAGAGACTTCTGTATAACAAAGACCCACTCACCAAGGTAAAAACATTTATCCAACCATGTGAAAAGACATTTATACCATTCTAACCCCTATAGCCTTCTTGTCCTCCCAAAGGTTAAAAAAAAAAAATAATAAATACTTGTGAAGGCATAACCAAGGAATACAGATGGAGATTTAATTACAAGATTATAGAACACTTTCCCTCCCCCACACCATAATGCCCAACCAATAGGGCTCCAATAAAATAATATTGGATTACACTTGAAAGAACAGCAAGACCCAGACTCTATCTAAGGAGAAATTCTTTAAAAAGCCTAAAGACAACAATGGAGACAAAACAAAAACACTAGAGAGATTTGAATTTTCTGGCATCTATAACTACAGCAGACTCAACTGTGTCCAGATCCTAGACAGAAGAACATAAAACATCACACTGAAAACCTATTTACATCAGTTTCTAATACCTGGTGAATCACATCTGGCTTTCACCATAAGAAAGTTAAATAAATAAAAAGACGTCCTAACATAAAAAATAAAGTCTAAGACACAAAGGTAATATTAGAACCAGATGCAGATGAGACATATTTTGGAAATATCAGACAAAGAATTTAAAATAACTGTAATTAATACGTTAAAGGCTCCAAGTGGGGGAAAACAGAAATTATACAAAAATAGACAAGATATTTAAGCACAGAGATGGAAACTCTAAAAAAAAAAAATCAAAGTCAGGGTATGTGATACCTCCAGACTTATTCTTTTGTCTTAGGATTGCTTTGGCTACTCAGAGTCTTTTGTGAATCCATACAAATCTGATATTTTTGTTGTGTTTTTTTTTTAAATGCCACTGGGATTTTGATAAATATTGCCTTAAATCTGTATATTGCTTTGGATAATAAGGCCATTTTCACTATGTTGATTATTCCAATCCATGAACATGAAATATTTTTCTATTTCTTTGTATCTTCTTCCCTTCCTTTTAATAATGTCTTATAATTTTCAGTGTATTGTCCTTCACACCTTTTAAGTTTATTCCTAGGTATTTTATTTTAATTTTTGGTTGCAATTGCAAAAGGAATTGATTTTCTCTTCTTTTCTGAAATTTCATTGTTAGTATATAGAAATCTGAAAATGTTTATCCATAAAAATATATGTACCACTATATTTATTGCAACATTATTCATGGTGACCAAGACATGGAAATAACCAAAGTGTCTTTTGATAGATAAATGAATTTTGAAGATGTGGTACATATACACAGTGGCCATAAGAAAAGATAACTTGGATGGATCTTGAGATTATCATGCTAAGCAAATTAAGTCAGACAGAAAAAGTCAAGAACTATATGACTTCACTCATATGTGGAATATAAAACTGAAAGCAATAAAGGAACAAGACAAACAAAGAAAGAAATAAAAACTCTTAGTGGTTACCAGAAGGGAAGGAGGGATGGGGTGGTGTGGTAGGGATTAAATATATGGTGATGGAAGGAGAACTGACTCTGGATGGTGAGTACACAAGGCAACACATAGATGATGTATTACAGAATTGTACACTTGAAAATCTATATAATTTCACTAACCAATGTCACCCCAACCTTTTTAATAATAAAATAAAAAGACTATATTCATGATTTGAATTTGTTGATATTCTAAAATATGAATCTTGGCCAATGACAAGTATTTGCAGAGTGTATTATCATCACAATTCCAGGATAGCATATTTGAAGTGTTTTGGCTAAAATATACTTTCAAGTAAATATACTATTCTTTTAATTTCTAAGAAATGAATGAGTTACTCCTTTTTTTCACAAGTTTTTACAGTTAGAATTCTAAAGACTTTAAAATGGAGACCTGTTTAAGGAATTATCAATGGCAATGCCCTTTCTGATTAGACAAAAAATCAGTAAAAACACTTATTTAATTAGTTGTTTCAGGTTTGAAAGTATTTTAATGTATAATTGAATATTAAAACTTTAATTTATGTAGTAGCTAGAGGGTTAAAACCTTCATTAGGTGAGGAGAGAGTATACTTTAATGTTCAAAAAGCATTATACTTTTAACATTTTTATAACTGTATTATAAAGGAATTAAAGAGTTTCAGTAATTAATTATCTACTTCAGTTCAATTTAGTTTCTGCAAAAAAATCATGTTGTTTTTATTGTACTTAATAAAATCTAATGCAGCAGATATTATGATAGAATTTTAACATAACATATACAAGACTCATCCCTCCCTCAGGTTTCCAAACTAATTTACATGTAGATGACACAATTTTATATCTTCTTCAATATAATTTAGTTTGCATTTTCAGGAAGCACAAAATGAGCACTTTTCCCTCATGGTAAACTACAGAATTGTGAGTAGGTACTTCTCCCATAGTACAAAATATAATTTGATGAACAATAATTGTGAAGTTCCTTAGGGATTATAATTGATCTAATGCAGAGAGTTGAATATAATTATCATTTTCAAATTATAATTCATTTTAATTAAGCATTTTTATTACAGTAGTTTTTTTTCACTATGTCATGTATGTCTGTCTATAGAATCTATTTATTTACAAATCTTGTAACTATTTTAAAAATACTAAAATATTCAGTACAACATCTATATGAGCAGTATTCCTTCCTCTACATATAGAATTAATTTGTGGTATTATTTCATTCAGTAATAATAGTCACAGAAATACAATCTCATACAAAGGATTTTTTAAAGGTAACATCATACATAATTTTAGTATCTTTTATATTGGAAAGTAAATCTATGTATTCAATACAATCTTAAATTAAATGCAAATGTACAATTGTTTAACTTTCTAGTAAAAGAACAGATGCTTAGTATCTTTACAGAAATTGTTTTCAATATATACTGAATAAGATTCAGATAATGCCCTACAAATATGGAACTGGTTGTAAAACACAGTGATAAAAATATATCACAATTTAAAAGTTCATATTTTAAATCTATATGACACTTTAGATAGTATCTGAGAGAATAAGCAACTGTGGTGCATGTTAACATTTATAACTCATTGAATTCTATATAAATAGAATGTTTATCATAAAACATTTATTAACAGGATGATTGCATAATAATTTAGTCCTTTGTTATCTATCCAACATACCTACTTCAAAATTCTACCTCAAATTTTATTAATTGTGATTTTTATGGGTCACATATCATGGATATTTATTATTGATTTATATTATTTTATATTTTACTATTCAATTGATTAAATATGTAAGCAATTTATTCTGGAATACCCTATAAGCTAATGATAAATAAATACCATAATAGATTGAGAAAAAGACTCAGTTTTGTTTTTTTGTTTTTTTGTTTTTTTGAGAATAAGAGAAATTAGATAGTGCCAGAAGATTCATATACATGGCTGGATACTTTCTAGACATTCCTTGTATAATCATAAATTTCATTCCTATCATATTTATATTGCTTAATAGCACCTTAATATTGAATGATAATATTCTTTAAATATTATGAACTTTATCTTTTAGAATTTAAGAGCAAGTTAAAGAAATTAGAAAATAATCAGAAGTCTTCTAGAAAATGACTTATAACAATACTAAGATTTGGCTGTTCATATATCTTTCAAGTAGACCAAAATCCTGTAAATTAAAAAAGTATAATACAGGATATAATCATATACATATGTCAAAAATGAAAATATTTAAAAGCAAGTTATTAGATACCTAATAGAGTATAAATAATGAACAAAAATTGAGACTTTAAATGAACACTTTTTCCATAGTTCTAAACTATGAGACACTATAGAGATTTCAACATACTATTCATTTAGAATGGCCAGTTCTTAGTTTAAGTGAAATTCTCAATTCTATTCACAACTTCCATTTGTAACCATAAATATAGCTATTAATAAAGTGTGCTATATTTAGAGTGTTGTCAAGTGTGGTATGGTAGAATGATTTCTGCAGTTTTTATTTGTATTATTTGTATCATTTATTTATATTACTCTTTAATTATTCTGTAATGTTCTAGTTATAGTGCTACCATCTGAATCCTCATCCAATTTTCAATTTTGAACTTCTCCACATATATTTAATTACAAAAATTTTATTATCAATAATATATTTTAATTTAGTGACCAACTATGATTTACTTAGTATCACATTTCATGTTTCTACATAAATTATTTAAGAAACACAATAATGGCACATTGGTGTGTGAAATAAATTATTTAAACTGAATTAATTTGTTGATACTGACTAGTGTATATGTATAGTTCTAGAAACTACACATACTCCCGACATGTACATTACAATGATAATATATTATTCAATACAATGGTTAAAGGTGAAATGTAATTTTTACTCTAATAATAAAGTTATGTTTATTAAAAAAATTCATGCTTCAGTTTTTAACTCCAAGAATACACTTAGTGACTATATTATTAATAGTGCCAATATAAAAAAAATTGCTTTAAAATATTCAAATGCAAATAAATTTAATTAAATGTAAATTACTACAAATGACAAAAAATAAATTCAAACATTTTAAATTACTGTAAATTTTAATACAACTAAAAAGCAGAGCAAATTATAATTAGTGAATATTTAAGTTGTAAATCTAAATTAGTTTTAAAAGAATTAGTTTTGGGGTTCCTGGGTGGCTAGACTTCAGCGCTCTCAATGCTGCAGCCTGGGTTCTACTCCCAGCCAGGGAATCACCAAAAAAACTAAATAAATAAGTTTTATGCAAATACTTAAAAAGTTATTAAATATTAAATATGTCTGTGAAAATATTCGCAATTTTGATATTTAATCTTTTCCAGTTGTTCATGTAATAAATAAGTACATACTTCAGAAGTTTTATTTATAAACCTACCTATATTCAAATTCTAAGAGTAAGTTTAACATAGAAAATAGTTTCTACACTGCTAACATGTATTTTCAATATTACGTTAATTAACTTCTAAATTCTAAAATGAGTGCAATAAGAAAAGTAATAAAAATGATGTTTACTTTGTTAGAAAAGTACACATCAATAGTTTATCATGCAATAATCTATTGCATTTATATCTAGGATTGGACAAGCTAATTTGTCTTTTTACACAATCAAGCACCCCTGCTCTTGTAATCCTCCCCATGCTTGTAACTAGTGTCAGTTTACAATGTCAGTAACAGCACCACACAAATTTGTTTAACAACTGAGTACAGTAGTCATTTATTTTAAAAACACAGGGCTAGAGATGTCTAGATAACTTTTTTAGTCACCCTTTAAAGGTAGATTTTAGTTTTCACATCAAGGAATACCAGTATTGAGTGCCACATCCCAAGTGACAGCAATGCCGTTTGTCCATTAGTTTCATTTGTATATATATATATAGTTCTCTGATATCTGAGATCCTTTAAAATATAGGTACTAAGTAAATTCCCTCTTGCCTAGGTCTAAAATATAATGCAACTGAGTAACTCCAAGCCAGATTAGAAGACGTTCAGTCAAAAAAAAAAAAAAAGATGAAGAGTCAAGAAATGTTTCACAGAATACATTGAAATAAGTTGTATAAGGTTATTAATAAAATAATCCTATTTATTCTCTTTTATCTGCTATTAAAGCTATGAGAAATGCTCAACTAATTGAAAAGTAAAGCAAAGAATAAAAATATAGCATAAGAACTGCATAATTTCACTCATATGCGGAATATAAAACTGAAAGCAAAGAAAAAAAGAAATGAACAAACAAATAACCCATGGACACAATCAATAGTTTAATGTTTATTTGGGAACGAGTGGGTCAGGGAGGGGAGAAAGGGGAGGGGGTGGGAGAGGAGGGAGGGGAAGCTAAATATAAGGTGATGGAAAGAGAAGTCACATTAGGTGGTGAACTTATTATACAACAAGCTGACAATGCACTGT